>JAODUK010001453.1:2500-10882 GCA_027564635.1 Typhlichthys eigenmanni | reverse complement strand
ACATCCATGATCTGTGTGTGTGTGTGTTAACGTGCACGTCAGGGAGACACATCCATGATATGTGTGTGTGTGTGTTAGCGTGCACGTCATCTGTGTGTGTGTTAGCGTGCACGTCAGGGAGACACATCCATGATCTGTGTGTGTGTGTGTTAACGTGCACGTCAGGGAGACACATCCATGATATGTGTGTGTGTGTGTTAACGTGCACGTCAGAGAGACACATCCATGATCTGTGTGTGTGTGTGTGTTAGCGTGCACGTCAGGGAGACACATCCCCTGGTGGCAGCTTTCAGCTCCAGCTCATTCCTCGTGCACACATCTCCCCGCGGACCAGACCTCCATTATTTATAGAGGTCTTCTTTTTCAGTGGAGCGGAGATGCAGAGCGATCCAGCAAGTTTCCCTCGGTGCATCTGAAGTGACTCCTGCTTTAATCAGCAGGTTTCAGCAGCAGTCACACGGCCAGCTGAGGAAAGTTTAGAGGATTAAAGAGATATGTTTCCATTTTGAGGGAGCTTAAATTAATCTAGTTATTGAGATTTTTAATGCAGTCAGCTAAACACTCTTAAGGCGGACTAATTATATCAGTCGACTAGATATAGGAATCATCAAATGGAGTATTTTATAACGTGTCTTCTCATCCTCTGAGCCGTGGCAGCGCTGCTTCCAGTGAGAGAACGCAGGTCACAGAACACACCATCTCCATCCAGTTCAAAGGACACTTGTAATGCTGCTGAACACGGTCTCTGTGATGGTGTACATCTTTAACATTTGTCTCATGCGACCCCACAGGCCGCTTTCGCCTGGACACGCCTGGACACGCCTGGACACGGGGCACGAGGGACAAGGTTTGGAAGTCGCCACTGGCCTTGTGACACCACACACAGTGTCTGCGTTGAAGCTGTGTGTGGTGTCTGCACCTTCAGGCTTCAGTGTGAACATCTGGATTGTTCTGTGAGGGGTGAGGGAGGACTGGGGGGTGCTTCTGAGCTGCCTGGGGAACATCAGGGGGCAGGCTGGGCCTGATCATTGCAGATGAGCTCTTTGCCAGAGGTCAGTACACAGCGTTGGCATGGCGATCCACTTCCTCCCATCACTCAGAGCTCCAGACCACTTGGCTGTCCCCTCTGAGGGCCACTCCACCCCCCTGCATCCTAAAGAGGGGTGTGCTGTCATGACAATGTGATGTAAGCTGTGGGCACAATTAGCACCCTGCTCCTCAGCGCTAGCTAGCTAATCCAATCCTTGTGCGTCACTGGCCAGGGCCTGATCTAGCCTAAATGCAGCTGTAATACAATTAATCTGTCACAGCAATGCTCCGCTGACACGTCCTGCGCTCCCCTTGGCTACGTAACGAGGCTCGGTAACTTCATTTGAGAGCAGTCATGGAAGACAGTTAACACATTAACAAGCGACGGATGAGATGAGAGTGTGGGGGAGGGGGGTTGTACCGCTGTTGCTTCATAACGGCTGTTTTCTGACCGCACACACGCTTCTAAGCTTCCAAAGGCGAACATCTTAGCAACGACAGGGTCTCACATCGTGATGTTCACATGATGGGTTATCATTGGCCTCCTCCTGCGTCATAAGGAGCAAACACCATGCTAGCTGTCTATACCAGCTGCCCATGCTAGCTCCCTATGCTAGCTGTCCATACTAGCTGTCTATGCTAGTTGGGAGCTCTAAACGTCAAGGTGGCCATGGCTCTGCTGACAGTGTGTAATAGCAGGTGATGCTCTGCAAAAGCCCGGCATTTTAAATTAGCCTGCTGGAAATGCTTGACATTTAGTATGCTTGAAAATGGCCATAATATTTTCTGCTGTGACTAAATCTATGACAGGAGAAGCCTCTTTGGAGCAGATAAGTAGCCTTACATGTCACCTGGAAAGTTTAATTGATGCTAAGATGTACAGATACTTAAATTGGAACAGTGCTGACAAACTCTGTGGTTACGGCAACAGTTGGCATGGCAACCACAGTAAAGTGGAAACCCATCTCTGACCAATGGGAATGCTGGTCTGAAAGCAACCGTTTTATAAATAGACTTTAACACGTTGGCGGATAAATGTTTTTGTTCTGATCAGAGGATACAAACTGTGAAACAATATACTGTCAAAGCAAATATTTAATACAGTATATTTATATATTTGTTATATTTATCAGAAGAAATTCTCAGAAAAAAAGAAAGATATAGTTTTAAAGCAATGTGTGAGTCTAAAAATCTCATCTGATTACATTAAACATCTTCTGGTTCTAGTTTCTAGTTTTAATAACTGTGTCTGTCTAATCTGATCTCTCAGCAGGGTATCATAGAAAGCGCTAGATGGATTCTGATTTGACCAGTGTGGGGTTAAGAACCTCAAGAGATGCAGGGTGATTTTGGGGGGTTGCAATCCTAATATTTGATTATAATATAATAATGAATTGTTTTTATTACATTTAGTTAATGTTGTATACAGTATGTTTCCAGTGGAGCTGCATGTGCATTTAGATTGACAGGAGGTCGGTGTGGGAGAACATCAGTTGACCTGCGACAGTTTAGAAGCTCTCTGCTGCCTCATTCAGCCTCCACAGGACTTTATTACAACATGAGTCTCATAAAACCTCCTTCAGCCTCAATTAGGACAGAGTTGTCACGGCAACAAGGAGCCAATTACAGTGGGCATGAAGGGGGGTTACATTAAATGTGGTATAAAATCTTTTTCCTCAGCAAAGGCCAAACATTGTTTGCCTGCGCACGTGGCGCACACACACACACTGACACACACAAACCATCTTGGGAAAGGAAAAGTATTTTTAAGCCCATGATGTTTTAGTTAACTTTTAAAGCCAAGAATTGTTTCTGTGTGTGTGTGTGTGTGTGTGTGTGTGTGGTCAGAGATGTTCCCAGGAAGTTTAAAGAAGACTTTGACTCTGTGTGTGTGTGTGTGTCTAGAACTACATCTGAGGGCAATTTCCTCACAATCACTGAACACTAAACTAATTGATCCAACTGTGAGCACACCCACACGCACCCCCCCACACCCACCCACACCCCCCCACACCCACCCACACACACACACACACACACACACAGACCGATTTAAAATGCTGACAGTCCTGGAGATGGAACACACACACACGTGAGCGTGCATTCTGTGCGTGCGTGCGTGTGTGCGTGTGTGCGTGTGTGCGTGTGTGCGTGTGCGTGTGTGCGTGTGTGCGTGTGTGCGTGCGTGTGTGCGTGTGTGTGTGTGTGGGGGTGTGTGTGTGTGCGCGTGGAGGCCAACACAGCCCGGCTCCCTCACGTCCAGGAATCTCCTAAACGTCGGGCAGAAACTGGAGGAGGTGCAATTACTCCTCAGGGAGCTCTGGAAGCCATTATTGCCCCGGCCAAATGCCCCGGCGCTATCAGCCGCCCAACCACTGCCGTTGGGGTGGCAACCACATGAGTGCCGTCAGGCTCCACAGTGTGGACCGGAGCCCCTGACCAGGGTGTTGTCAGGTGGCACACACAAACACACACACACACACACACACACACACACACACACACACACACACACACACACGCATGCGCACACACACACACTACGAGGTTTGAGGGTCTTGCGTTATTGAACATGCACGAGCGTGGATGTCTGAATGCAAACACAGGGTTTTACAAAAGCCTGGAGTCCTCACTACTAGTTAAAGGCTGGTACACACTACTAGTTAAAGTATTGTATACACTACTAGTTAAAGTCTGGTACACACTACTAGTTAAAGGCTGGTACACACTACTAGTTAAAGTCTTGTATACACTACTAGTTAAAGGCTGGTATACACTACTAGTTAAAGCCTGCAGTCCTCACTACTAGTTAAAGGCTGGAGTCCACTACTAGTTAAAGTCTGGTACACACTACTAGTTAAAGGTTGGTTTATACTTCTAGTTAAAGCCTGGAGTCCACTACTAGTTAAAGGCTGGTATACACCACTAGTTTAAGGCTAGTATACATCACTAGTTGAAGGCTGGTATACACTACTAGTTTAAGGCTAGTATACATCACTAGTTAAAGGCTGGTATACTTAGTAGACTGGTATAATTTGTGTGTCAGCGTAATAATCATGACACACTAATAAACATGACGATGGCACTGTGTTTTTATATGTTAAGATTCCAACAGATACCAGCCACATTCTCTCATCCTCTGATGTATTTCAACACTCATACTTTCATGTTTACCTTTAGTGGCACAAAAATGAAGCGTGCTGATTCTGACTTGTGTGTGTGTGGCCTCTGCTTAGGTCTTATCATCGCTCAGACGTCACACCTGATGTCCAGCCCAAGTGTGTTGGGTCCAGGAAGCTCAGAGCAGCAGCAACCTGTTATCCTGCTGAAGTCTCACAGTCTGTTGGCGCCTTATGGGAAGCACCATCTTTTACCGTTCTCCCTTCTCTCCCTCTCTCCATTTGCTCTCGCTCCCCCCACCGTTACCGTGCCAACAGAGCATGGCCATGCTTTTCATACTTCGCTAGTAACTGAACTTCTTAATGGAGAGAAAAATAAACATCCCAGACAATATAAATATACATGTGCCCTTATGGAGCACGCACACACACACACACACACACACACACACACACACAGACACACGTACACACACACACACACACACACACACACAGACAGACAGACAGACAGACACACAGACACACAGACAGACAGACAGACACACACACACAGGGTTCTCTCCCTATGAGGCGTGCCACCACTAAACTCCTCCCCAGGAAGTGATTCCTCCCAGATGTGTTCCGTCTGTGAGCAGGGAGGTAGAATTATCGGGTGACACACTTCCTGTGTGTGTGTCTGTGTGTGTGTCTGTCTGTGTGTGTGTCTGTCTAATGAGCTCTTATATCCCCACACCATTACCTCACATTTACACCACACAGACACACAGACACACACACACACACACACAAGCCATTACCTCCCATTGGCACTCTCATGTGTAGGAAAGAGTGTGACTGTGTGACTCTGTGTGTGTGTGTGTGTGCGTACATGTGAGTGTGTGTGTGTGAGTGTGTGCGTGTGTGTGTGTGTGTGCGTGTGAGTGTGCGTGTGTGCGTGTGCGTGTGTGCGTGTGTGTGTGTGTGTGCAACGCGTACACATAGACAAGCGGCTGCATCGCAAAAGGAATTGTGTACTGCTGGTGGCTTCTGAGGTAAATATCACATTTTATTGGTTAATTAAGAGCCAGTTGTTCTATTTCTCCCTGCTGAGGGCTGCTCCCCCCCCCCCCTCCACCGCTCACATGGAGAGGGGGGGGGGGTCAGATAACTCTGCTGCCAGACATCAGGAACACATCAGCCTGCCCACAACTGTCTTGGTTAAACACAACTGTCTGGGTTCCAGGTGTGTGTGTGTGTGTGTGTGTGTGTGTGTGTGTGTGTGTGTGTGGGGGGGGGGCTCCACATGAAAGCAGTGTGAGAGCAGCGGTGAAAATGGAAGAGACTGTTTCAAAAGGGGGGGTGGGCAGCTGGGTGGCATTACCCCGTCGCAGAGCGTTATCGCCGACGCTGCACAGACCACGGCTCCTCGCCTGGCCGCACGCCGTTGCCATGGTGGCGGGGGCACCATTGAGGGGCAAACACACGGGCCCTAGTCTGGGACGGTCGGCATGGATACAGGACGGTGCTGTGTGCTGGTTGGGAGCTGAACACACACACACACACACAGACACACGCACACACACACAGTAACACGCACACACACACAGTAACACACACACACAGTAACACACAGTAACACACACACACACACACACACACACACAGTAACACACAGTAACACACACACTGTATGGAGTATTTTGAGGTCCAACTGAATCTGATGCAGTCCAGATTTCTGTGTGTATGAAGGATAATTCATCCAGTGGAATAGAGCTAGTTTTGACGTTGCCTAAACCTCCCAGATGGGTTTCAGCTACTGAAATGTCAACCCTTAAGGTGACTTTGATCTGGACCAGAGAACTTTCATGTCCTATCTTGTAAGATCTAGTAACCTGACATGCCAGAGGAATTGTTGTCACAAGTCCATCTGGGGAGCCGTACATTGAAACTGTTTATGAATGGCTGTCCTTAAAAAAAATACTTGGCAGTTGATTGGATGAACCATCTGATCGTTTTCGCTGTCGGCATCATGGTCGCCACACTTAAACCACACCCGTATATCTATAAACACGATGCTGATTGGACAGTTCAGTTGCTACTTAGACACATTCAAAATGATTCCAAGGCTTTCCAGACTGATTCTCACGGCGAAATAAAATGAAGTCTAAAAATGTATTGCAATTAAAGGTTAAGATGTCATGCATATTTTGAAACCTCACAAGATATTTAAATACATAATGTCTATATAAAAATGTATCCTTTATTTAATATTTAGTATTTGACCACGTCCATATCTAGCATATAGGAGGTATACTGCAGTAGTACTGTTGACAGTGGTATAATTTCCTGTAGTGTATACATTATAAATGGTCTGCTTTTATCTAAAGCGCTTTACAGTATTTTGTCTCACATTCACCCATTCACACACACACACACACACACACATTCATACACCGATGGTGATTGCTGCCATGCAAGGTGCATCCAACCACCGGGAGCAGTTAGGGAGTTAGGCATCTTGCTCAAGGATGCTTACAGGTAGGTCAACACTGGGGTTCAAACCCACGACCTTCCGGCTGGGAGCCAAACTCCCAACCCACTAGATCATCCTGTCCCAGGGTAGTATTTATACTGCAGTAGTACTGTATACATGGTAGTATGTATACTGCAGTATACATGGTAGTGTTTATACTGCAGTAGTACTGTATACATGGTAGTATGTATACTGCAGTAGTAGCGTATACATGGTTGTATTTATACTGCAGTAGTACTGTAGATAGTGGTAGTAGCATATACATGGTTGTATTTATACTGCAGTAGTACTGTATATATGGTAGTATTTATACTGCAGTAGTACTGTAGACACTATTCTAATCTGTACTTTCTGTCTCAGCTATGTTTCAGTTCAGCAGCAATAAGGTGAAAATGTAAAACTTTGAATGTCCCATTTTGCCTTTCATGGCAAAATGGGGAAGAAATTGACATGCGGCACAGAGACGCAACGCCACACAAAAGCTAATCACCTACAAAGGCCTGAACATTATTTCCTATTGCTCCCTATACGCCTGTGCGAGCTGCTCCTCCAGCCTGCAGCGACGCGACGCTCCAGTCACCTGTGTCTCTCTGTGACACTTAATAACAAATTACAGTCCATTCACCTGCACTGCCGAAGCCTCTCAGACAACAGCGGCATCACAAAGACGCCTGATTGGATAACAAGCCTGATTATTTGTCATCAGGCAGGTTGTTCTGATTGGGGTCGCGAACTTTCACACAAACACGAAACAACTGGCTAATGTGAATGTAGAACTATTTTATTTTATTTTTTAATCATTGTTTGGTATGTATTATTAGCTACTGAGCGTTTTTGAACCTTCCGTTTGCAGCTAGCTGAATGTAAGATAATATGTATTATTGCTACTGAGGCTGTTTATAAAGAACGGTGACCTCTGTCTGCAGCTAGCTGAATGTTCTGAAACACAAGCTTAGTATCATGCTGAGTCAACGTGAAGCTTAACAAGAGCATTTGTGTGTGAGGGAAACGTTTGGGACCAGGTACAACAAGATTCTGCTTAATTGTCCAGAGCAGTTCATTGGAGGAGGGGGGATCTATAAATGAACCAAAACACCCAACACGTGAGCGGTCAGTATATTGTACAAAACCAACAAAACACACTAAACAAGCCATTGTCAGTGGTGTATGACGTCTATCATCTAGTGTATTGGTGAGTGCATGAGGTCTATCATCTAGTGTATTGGTGAGTGCATGAGGTCTATCATCTAGTGTATTGGTGAGTGCATGAGGTCTATCATCTAGTGTATTGGTGAAAACTTACAGTTAGAAAGAATCAGCATGAGGGTTCTAACACTGTAAAACATGACAGGTTAATCCTGTCAGAGTCCTGGACATTACAACTACATATGAGGTGACAGTACAGTAACACAAGAAAATGTTAAGGCCACATCGAGGTCTTCTGGGAAATCCAGGGATAGTTAGCCAAATCTATCATGACCCTGCTAAAACATCCAGCATTGCTGGTCACCAGCATAAGGTATGTTTTGCATGCTGGATTCAGCATGAAATACTGGTTTTCTGGTACCCCGACATCCCATGCTCTTTTCTGGCGTGCTGGTATACCAGCTAGACCAACACTACACCAGCACTAACCAGTATGAACCCGCCTGGACCAGCACTACACCAGCACTAACCAGTATGAACCCGCCTGGACCACCACTACACCAGCAGTAACCA
>JAODUK010001452.1:5000-12835 GCA_027564635.1 Typhlichthys eigenmanni | reverse complement strand
GGGGGGATGGTGGCGGGCAAGTAGTGTATATTATTACCCCTTACGTTGGTAGGCTGCGTACAAGCAGGCCTATGACTGGAAAGTGGTTATAATGCTGAATTGCTGCATAGTAGCCTAACGTCAGGTATGACGTGACAGATTAGGAAAAGATTGGGGGGATGGCGGGGGTCTGTCATTTTGAGCAAGTCTTCCTGTCCTTATGTCACAGACGTGTCTCATTTGGCCGCCGCCCCTTTCACCCCCTCCAACCCCCACCCCTCCCACACACACACACCCAGCCCCGGTGGCTCTAGGCGCTGAGCTGGCAGTACCTGCTCCCCCACCCCCACCGACCGAGCTCAGCACGGCTGCTTGTTTTATTTCCCAACGGCTAAATTGAGTCGTAAAGACTTGTAAAAATAACGACAGGGAGCGGACGGGGACATTTTTCTTTTTTCTTTTTTTATACCCCCGCCTCCCCCCACTGCCAAACCCCCCACCCCTACCCGATGAGTCCCAGTTGGGCTGTTTGCCATTGCATAAAAAAAAAAAAAAACCTGTCACATGTTAACAAGAGGTAGGATATTTACTGGGGGGAGTGTGTGTGTTTGCGTGTGTGTGTGTGTGTGTGTGTGTGTGTGTGTGTGGGGGGGGGGGGGGGGGGTGGCTTGACCTTTAGTTTTAGGGCCGGTTTGGTAGCGTGATGTCAGCGGGCGCTAAAGTTGAATTTATTCCCCCAATTACGTAGCCTGAAGGTTTGCCAGCAGGTTCCTTCTGAGATGCACGGGCAGATGTGCAATCTCTGCTTAAGCGTCGCGAGATTGAACATATGGAACGGCAATATGAACCTATGTGCCCTGTAAAACGACAGCGGGGTTAATCTCTCGCAGAGGTGTGAAAACACGCTCTATAACTCCCACTCATGACAAGAGTAAATCAATCGTTCATATTCTCTCCCATTCTCTTCCTTGTGCTCTGTTTGCTCATTAACCCTGTACCGCACAGCACCATTTGGCTACTTTATCCAGGAAACCATACGTTGAACCGCTCAGTGAAACGAAGAAACAACAGTAAATTCAATCCGTGGCCATTCAATTTATCGAGTATATGGTGGAGGTAGCACAGTGGATAGAGTGCGACAGGTTATTGAGAAGCATAGACTGTATCCCTATTCATGGACAAACCCTCTGTGACGTCTCCCATAGACTGTAGGCCTATTCATGGACAAACCCTCTCTGACTTCTTCCATAGACTGTAGGCCTATTCATGGACAAACCCTCTGTGAAATCTCCCATAGACTGTAGGCCTATTCATGGACAAACCCTCTGTGACGTCACCCATAGACTGTAGGCCTATATTCATGGACAAACCCTCTGTGACTTCTTCCATAGACTGTAGGCCTATATTCATGGACAAACCCTCTGTGACCATAGACTGTATAGGCCTATTAATTGACAAACCCTCTGTGACGTCTCCCATAGACTGTAGGCCTACACATAAAAATGGACAAACCCCTTATGTGAAATCTTTCACAGAGGGTTCCCCATACAGAAGACCCCTTCCCCACTGTAGCCCCATTCAGTTGTTATGAACGGGGAGACTAGCTATAGAGACCAGGCTGTAAACATGTTAATTTTAGCTATAAAGTCAGACATTTTAACATGGGAGTCTATGGGGATGTTTTCCCATTTGCAGCCAGCTTCAAGTGGCCATTGGAGGAACTGCAGATTTTGGCACTTCCACATTGTACTCATTTCTCAGCACCGGAGGTTCCCGGTTGTCGAGATGGCGCTGGTTCAAACACTGCTACCCTCTGACCTCCTGAGTGTGGAGCCATAACTGCTCCCGGTGGTCAGATGGCGTATTGCATGGCTGCCACCACCATCAGGTGTGTGTGTGCGTGTGTGTGTGTCTGTGAATAGGTGAGGCAATCCTGTACAGTGCTTTGAGTGTCCGGAAGGTTTGAAAAGCTCTATATAAATTCAGTTAATTTACCATTTAAGCATTATTTGGTTCACTACAATATGCTAGCTAGCTCGTAAACCCTGCTCATCTGGATGTTTGGTAATTGGTAGGCTGTGATCACATAATGCGTCACAATCTGGGTGACAAAATAACACCTCATCCACAAATGAACCGCATATAGCAAGTTGACACAGTTATATAACAGTTTATATATATATAAATAACTTTAAGAACACCTATTAAGCCCTGCAGCATTTGACGGATCCTTGCTGAAGCACTTCTGCACTGTTATCATTTCTTCAGCCAGAGCGGAGCGGAGAGGAGAGCCACTCTGAGAAATAATGGTCACAAGACAAGCAGGCATGGTGAAGGTGGACTAGTTCCATTGAAATGGTCCCCTAGTGGATTGGTGGATCGTTCTTCCTCGGCCTAATCTTGCTACCTGCGTTGGCACCGCTCCCCTTGGGTTAAGCATCTCCTCTGTGTGTGTGTGTGCGTGTGTGCATGCACGTGTAAGTGGTAGGTGTGTGTGTGCGTGCACATGTAAGTGTTAGGTGTGTGTGTGCGTGCATGAGTGGTTCATGTGTTTGTTTTGTGTGTATGTGTGTGCACAGGTGTAAGTGTTAGGTGTGTGCGTGTGTGCGTGCATGTGTGTGTGCGTGTGTGTGTGTGTGTGCGCGCGCACGCGCGCGTGTGTGTCTGTATGTGTAAGTGTTAGGTGTGTGTGTGTGTGTGTGCGTATGTGTCAGTGTTAGGTGTGTGTGTGTGTGTGTGCGTGTGTGTATGTGTCAGTGTTAGGTGTGTGTGTGTGTGCACGTGTAAGTGTTAGGTGTGTGTGTGTGTGTGTGCGTATGTGTCAGTGTTAGGTGTGTGTGTGTGTGTGAGGGAGGGAATATAGCCGAACTGCATCACAAGGCCGTCTTCCTCTGTGTTACAGTCACTGAGGGCAACATAATGTATACCCTAGATCTGGAAGATATAAAACGCTGATATACGGTGAATCAACCCGAGTTTGAGGAGCGCAATTCAAAAGAGCTCATAACATTTTTCTGCTACTTCAAATCTTTGATTTAATTTAGCAGTAACTCTTTTTTTTTTTTCTTTTACAGCCTGCGTTTCCATGGAAACAAGAGAGCTAGAGGCAAGGCGGGGGGGGGGGGCATGCTAGTCGATAAGGGGAGGTGGATCGAGTGGGGGAGGGGGGGTGGTGATGGGGTTGGTGGCGGATGGGACGTTTTTTTTTCAAGGGACGAGGATAAGCTGTCAGGATGGAGAGAAGATGTCCGCTTCCTCGCAGCTCCCAGTCACCTTGTCCTTGACAAGTCTGCACACACAGTGAGGCATCTAGCGGTCGCCCTCCTGTTAATTAGCGGCCAATTAACTAGTGGCGTGGTGGTGCAGCGCCGGCACGTCCGTATACGGCGTGAAGCCTGCACTCCCTTTATACTACACAGCGCCCTCAAACCTCCATCTCTGCTTTCTTGACAACTTTGGCAACCCCACCACACAAGACAAAGCAGTTCGGACAAAATAATTCCCCGGCACGCTAATCCGCTCATTAAATGAAATATATAAATATTAAAAATCCTTTATTCATCTGTTGACTTGTAACGTTGAATAGCGCTTTCTTTGAAGGAATGAAGATTTGTCACTTAATAGATATTTTAGCTAATTGACAAGGCAGCTTAACTGTGTGTGGGCGAGCCATCTTTCATGTCAGCAATGCTCACTGTTAAAGGCACAGTCCGCTCTTGTAAGCTAAGTGTAAGCTAATACACTTTTTGTCAAATTCACCAAATATCTCCTCGCATTTCGTAGCTTACCGTTGTCCGTGCGTGCTGAAAAAACAATCAGATACGTCTAAACTGCCGCAAATAGCAGCATAAAAAAAGTGGCGAACACCGCTCACATCAACAAAGCCGTAGCAGTACGCTGTGCTTCACAGTGCGTTTCGATGTGTGGCACGGCGGCGCGTAAGACTGTGGAGTGATATTGTTTTGATTTTAACTTTAGCAAGCATTCTCGATAATGACTAACCCTGATTTTATCATTCAGCACCCATTGCATGCCTCAAAGTTAAACAGTCCGTCTCCAAGGAAAGAAAGTGGGACAAAAACAGAGAGAGAGAGAAAACTTTAACGGTGACTTTTCCATGGGTGGAAGGGGAGGGGGGTGGAGGGGTGGGGGGGATTGACAGACCCAGAGAGGCACTGCCTAATTGGCTTTGTTTGAGACTAGGGCTGTTAGCAAGGACAAGACTGTGGCATGGCCGACTTGTTAGCATGGAATTAGCCTCCAAGTGAATTAGATCCAACGCCTCCAGCCACTCGCCGTCAAAAAGGCATATTCCACTACAGAGGGCGCTTTGACACACACACACAGGGATGCACATTTAACACAAATAGACAAATACACATGATAAGTAAGCCTATACAGTAGCTGGATGGTAAATACCGGACAGCTTAGCAGTGTTTTGCATTCACATCTAATCAAACTAATTTTTCATTATGCTCCAACATACACAAATTCCCCATCTTACAAAAACATCACTATGTGTACGGTGGGGAATGGGGAATGGTTGGGTGGGCGCTGGTGGAGCTCCGTAGCCGAGAGGCTGAAATCCGCAGCGTGTCAGCCCACACGTGGGGCATCGTGCCCGGGGTTGTTGATGAGCGGCGTGGACCCCCGTGGACCGTGGAGGATAGCAGTGCTGACATAGCAACTGCTGAGACAGACCTGATACACGTGCGCACACACACACACGCGCACACACACACACGCACACACACACGCAAACATAAACGCACGCATACACACACACAAACACATACTTATACATTTACATTTGTTCAGTAGTTAATGCATGCCATACACTCCCCTACACACATACAGTATTGATATATGAATATAGAGATATAGGTCATACACAGACAGTTGTAGTATATTCTCAATGTGCACATATCAATTATCACACGTACACACACGTTTGTCTACTCAATAGACACACAGAAGACACATACACATATACAGTAGGTGGGAGGATAGTCAAGTTGCTATGGCGTCAACGTCCAACCAAACCTGGCCTAATCATTAGATTCCCTAAGCAAGATGTGTAAACCCCTGCTCCTTCATTCTGTAAATGCACACACTGTAGGTCACTTTGGATAACAGCATCTTCTCAGTGAACTGTGGGTAGTTGTTGTTGTAATATACTTGGAGAAAAAAGGTACAAAAAAGCACAATAAATGGTACATATACGCATGGCTGAGGTGGTACCATAAAGGTAAATTAAAAAAAGGTACAAAAGTTTTTACAGGTAAACGATACGTATTAGCACCCAATGGAAAAATGTTGTATTTGTACTTGAGGAGATAATTTTAAAATGTGTTAAAGTACAAAAATGTACCTTAATATGGTAATAACCCATAGGTTTTCCTTTTTTAGGGTACCACGACGTGTCTCAGAGAGTCTATGCTGTACGTGCTAAAAGTATTTACACATTCAGTAAAGTATATATGCACCCCCCAATCCATATTTGTGATCACAACGAGACTTCCTTGTAAAATAAATGTAATGTAAAAATCCAGTCTCCATCTTTGCCCGATGCGTGCCCGTGCATCCAGGAACAACAGGCTGATGTTGAGGGCGAGGCAGATAGCGGCCCGCTGGCTTTCCCGTCAAACACAGCTCAGCGCTGGGAGAGCGAGTCAATAGCAATCACACATCACGTCACCATTTATTGGCTCTTTCAGCACCGGAGCACGCACACACACAAGTATGATGAACTTATAGCCCAAGGTGAACAAGGGTTCCCTCTAGAACCATATGCTGTACAGGACCTAGACAGCTATGGAATTATGGGTGGGCGACACGTCCAATACCTTCAATCATTTAATGACGTGACAGAAAGCTAACTTGGCAAAGCTATTACAAAACTATCATGGCATATCACAACATGATATGTGCTTCATGCAAATCAAATGAAGGAATGTCTATTTCCGGCCAACCCTGTGAACAATTGCATACTCATACCGAAACCATGTCAAGCTATGCACGCACACATACACACATACAATTAATGCATGCTAGTATGCATCATTGCAGAATCATTAAGTATTGCATTAAGATTAAGCGTCACTGTTTGGGGTGCTTAATCGAGTTTAAGGAAAACAGCCGACAGGCAACTGAAATAATCGCATCGCTATAATGAGGTAATTGAAATTCTCATTAGCAACAATCTCCATTGTCTTAAAAGACAGGGATACCAGGCAAGGTCAAAACTGGCAAGAATTATTTAGGATAACGACTTTAATATTTAACTGTAGTTCCTGCAGGGCAAACTGTAAAATACATCTTAAGGGAACATCTCAATGGTTCAGGAGCAACAATCCGCAAACCCGCTGCCTGTATAGCCTAGCTTGAATTTAAAGGTGATGCTGTAGAAAGATTGTTGATATCAAAACAATAACACCTCTCCCTTCAATGACATACTGTAGGGTGGTCACTCAAAAGCTCATACTCGGGGCACACATTAATTACCAAGGCTGCATTGGATAGTGTTGTGTGGTGCGGTCTACACCTCTTTGTTTACACATACAGAGCCAAGGCTGTGTAGAAGCACCGGTTAGGGTTTTAAATTGTGCACACAGAATAGGCTGAACCGTGAGGAGATATTCGGAGATATTCGCTGAATTTGACAAAGTGTATTAGCTTACAATCGCTGACTCCTACTTTAAAACTCACACGTTATTTGAATTAGACAAGTCTACATAATTCATACTACTATTCTCGTGGAATAAGTGTCTGCTTATAATTGCTGGTGTATGACCTGTCCAACTACTGACACATGTAAGTCGCTTTGGATAAAATAAAAATCATCCAGTTAAGACGGAGATACAATGCTTGCACCAGGTTGTGTGCGATGACAGCAACCTGAACTCTGACAATTTGCGGCCGACTGAGATCGAACTCCGCGGTAAGGCCAAGCGACTCCAATGCATGGCTCAATTAAATTACGTCATACGAAGCCTACGGCTTCCACAGAGCCTCAACACGCCGGTGTGCCGTTACCATGACACTAATTCAGGTGGCCTTCCGCCGCTCTCATTGATGGTGATATAGAGAATCGAGGCTGACGCCGCGGTGACAGGGGTCAGTTCAACAGTGCAGTAGCGCGAGTAGCTTCTCGACAGTCGCAGCATCAAAGCGAGGCCCTCTCGAGACGTGCGGACGAGTCAATGCGTGGGTTGGAGCAAAACGTGTTCTCACAGGATTGATTGCAGCAGTGACCTTTTATCTGATGGCTCACTAATTGAATCACATGCTAAATAGATGATGATGGTGGAGTTAGCCATGATGTTGAAGATGATAATGAAGAAAAGCATTGCACCCGCTTTTACTAAACAGCATTGCTGGGATAATGGTGGTAATTGCACTTCAAATGGAGGCCCCCAATTGAAGAAGTCAAAGACACAAGGATTACACGAATAATACACAAAGCAAAAAAGATAAAAACCCTGAGCTTGCAGTAAAATAGAAGTAACCTCACCATTATTACTGACACAGAGTGAAAGCTATCATTACACGGGCTGTATACAGGCTGTTTAGTATGAGCTAGCAAGCTCAAAAAGGTAATAGTGCTCGCGGCAAGCACAGCATGAATTTTTAAAGCGGTTTTTACAACTGGGGTGGAAAAAAAGAGAAGAGGAGAGGGCCTCAAATGGCCGTCAGTAAAGAGCTCACACTTGACACCACGCTGGTGCCGAGAGGTGAGAGGAGTGACATAATCAGAATTAAAATAATTGCCGCGGAAATAACGACGCCAATCAGGCAATCACGTAGCCGCGCGGGTCGCCACAGTAATTGGAAAACACGGCACCCCCCCCCCCCCC
>JAODUK010001451.1:1464-12836 GCA_027564635.1 Typhlichthys eigenmanni | reverse complement strand
ACTTGTAAACATATATAAGCAAGATACTTCTAATAGTGCTCACAGTGTTTCTAAGATAATTATGTTATAATATTTATTTATTTATTTATTTATAGAGCACATTTAAAAACAGAGTGCTTTGAGCAGAATAATCTGTCAAAAAAAAAAGATCAATGAAAGTGAAACATTTTGAGAATATAGTTATATTAGGTTAAGTTATATTAAGAGATTTATCATTAACAATTAAAATATATATAAAATCAATGTAAAAATCAAACACAAGACAAATAAAAAATGTTAATAAACATAGAAATAAAATAAAAACTACATGACAGATGACAACACATGAAGACAAACTTATAAAAGTGCATTTTAAAAATTGTTTTAAAATAGTCTAGAGTGTGCTAGCCTTATTTCCACAGGTTCAAAAGTCTCGGGGCACGAATGGAGATAGCCCGGTCACCTTCCGTTTTGAGCGAGTTGGCATACATGACTATAATGTAACTGTGAGCTAGTCCCTGGCATGCCTTCAAAGTAATCAATAACATTTTTATCAATTTTAAAAGTGACTGGGATCCAATGTAGAGAAGCATTATTTGACATTATGTTTCCAGTTGAGCACCATAAATAGGATCATAAATAAGGTACACCGCTCACATCAACAAAGCACTACGCTTCACATTTCAGTGTGTGGAGCGGCAGCGCGACTGGATACTCTTTTGATTTGATCTTGAATTTGGCGAGCGTTCTCGAGAAAGACTGACCTTGCCTTTAATAGCTGACCTGTATGTGAGAAAGTCCTGCAGTGTCTATGACCCTGCCATTACAGTACATCCGGGCCTGAGTAACAGGCTGGAGTAAATTACCTACAGGTTGTGTCTCCCGTTTCCTCGGTGAGAAATGGCCCTCATTTCAACTGTATGAAGGTGGCAGCCATTTTCACCACTGTAGATGAAGAGGTTATAGACAAAAGTATGAGCTTACCCAAAGAATCAATCATGGAACAATTGTGGAGTTCCATGTTTAAAAAGAAGGCTGTGGGAAAGTCGGCCAAGCCAACTGTTTTTTTGGTTTGTTTGAAATGAGAACAGGCTCCCATTAATGTTTTAGCTGGAGCTAAATTTAGAGCTGACTTTATAATAAATGTCTGTCTACAACTTTTTAAATGTAGATGTTTCCTCACTGATTTAGTCTCCAAATGTTTAATGCACACATGAGATGTGATGTGATGTTATTTTATTGGTTAACTTGATTATTTTGTATGTACTGTATGGAAAGGAACTATCCCTGCGGTTAGGAATGTGGTTATGATCCACAATAACTAGCAGTTGTGGTCTCCAGATATGAATGTAATGTATTTAAAAAAATAGTCAAATAAACAACAAATGGATTACCCATTGACTTTAGGCCAGAAAGAGGTCGACCACACCAGCTGTATTTCAACACGTCATTGAATGACTGCATGGAGTCACATCTCCAGCATTCTGTGTGTGTTCATGTATGCACACAAGCAAGATAAATGAATACATTGTCACGTGTCGCTGATATGACTCCCTGCCCACATGACGAATAACCGAGATAATGCAATTCATCACTGCTTTTGATTAGTGAGCCCATTCACTTTAACAATATGCATTTATCATTCGCCAAGCCTCAGTGAAATGAAATGCCTCTCAGGTTTTAGTTGGGAGCCTGCCAGCGTAAATATTATTGTCTGCTGCTAGTGATTACACACAATTGTTCCTAAGCTGCTAAATTTGCAAAATGGCCCCCATGATAATGGAAACAAACATGACCAAAAAAAAAAAATGCATAGGAAGTCAAGGCTTGCTAAAATCCTTTGTTTAATGGCAAGCATATGTGTGCACAGGCTTGACTTCCCGTTTTCCTTCTCTGCGGGTGTGCATGTGTGCGAGCGCACGTGCGCTGTACTGTTTGTGTCCACACAGGTCTGTGTGTATGTAGTCACATGTAGCCGTTTGCACATGCTCTCGCACTATCTTCTCAACTGCACCATGTTCTCAACTCGTACGCTGTAGTGCCACTTACCAATGAACAGATGGCGTGTGTGTTGCTCGGTGGCCGTCTTGTGACGCACACAGATTCGCACGCACGCACGCACTCCCTTCCACCGACTTTGGCTGCCGAGGAGGAGCAGTTCAGGGCAGCACTGCTAACTTGTTCCTCAAACTCCTCCAAAATCCCCTTCACTGCCTCCTCTTTTCATCCTTGGAGGAGGGGGGGGGTGGTGGTGGGTTGTAATCGTTTAAATCGCACCGCCTGAAGTTGAGACTAGTTTATCTCCGTACCCGCCCATTTTGCATTGTCGCTTAAAGGCGCTGGGTCTCACTGACGTTCCATAGACCCCTGCCGCTACATTGCTGCAGCCTGCAGTTTGTGCAGGGATTAAAATAGTAAAGCTTGGAGAATGTACTGCGGTGTGCACCCTCACACTGGAGGACTCTGTGGCCTGCTTGGCATTTTGATACACTGCAATATGTAATCATCTCTGGAAATTATATTGATTTAGTCTCTCTGCTCTGTGTTCTTCCTTCCTTCCTTCCTTACTTCCTTACTTCCTTCCTTCCTTCCTTCCTTCCAGGCAACATCCAGCTGTCTCCGACTGTCAACATGCCCCAGGACGACATAGTCATGGTGGAAGACGATAGGCTGCCCATACTGCCCCCTCCGCTGTCCGACCAATCGTCTTCCAGCTCCCACGATGACATGGGCTTCGTGGGGGAGAACCCCGTGCCGTGGATCCACGAGCTACCCGGCCAGAACGAATGGTGAGCGCTCTTGGTGTGTGCGTGTGTGTGTGTGTGTGTGTGCGCGCGTGTGTGCCTGCTGAATTATTGATGCTATGATAGACTTCAGACAAGCCGTCAGAGGGGAGAAAATAGGCTCTGTTATGAAAGGTCAGAATGTGCAGGTGTGTGTGTGTGCGTGTGTGTTGAGAGGGGGCCCCAGAGAGCTTTTCACTGTTAGTGTGACATGCTCTTACTGAGTCATCCATTATTAAATGCAGTCACACACACACACACACACACACACACACACATATACAATAATCTACATCCCAGCTCCCTTGTGGGATTTGAACACTCCAGTCACTTTCACCCGCTCCAGACGGGTCAGAATGTTTCCGTAATAAAATATAAAGCCATAAGTCACAGGGATGGCTCTCCCTAGAGGCCACCTAGCTTTAAAGGGACGGTGGACATACAATATATACTGATTGTGTGTGTGTAGGTGTGTGCATATATATATATATACTGTATATACTATAGACCGTTTTCACATCTCACGTTAGTCTAGTTTTGTTAAATGACTTTGCAAAAGCCAATTCCAGGTAGTTATTGGGACCTCTTAAGTGGTTCACTATAGACCTCAACAAGAAGCATTGATGGCATTTCACATGTGATTACAGTGTTTTGAGAGTGCAGGAAGTGCTCAGAAGACACCCAATCACCAGCTTTGTTCACAGAAAGAGAAAAAAAACCCAACAGCAATGGCAGGGTTTTGTTTTCTAGGCTTGAGTCTCGTGTCTGTTTCCCTCCCAGGCTTTTATTTTTGCACCTCAGTACCGATTGGGGTGGGGGGTGGATTGGCAGGGGGTGTTCTCTGTAATTACTTAAATACATCTCTCTCTCTCTCTCTCTCTCTCTCTCTCTCTCTCTCTCTCTCTCTCTCTCTCTCTTTCTTTGTTTGCATATGTCACCCCCTGTCCTCTCCACACACACACCCACACACACACATGCATGCACACACGCACGCACGCACGCACGCGCACACACACACACACACACACAAACAAACAAACAAACAAACACAGCCATGTGCAATGCATGGGTTGCACTGTATATTACTGCTTAAGGTCATTGTCAATTATTCATGTATACCAAGTTTTCGAACTCACACATATACACACACACATATACACACGGTATTTTTACAGCGTACACTAAGACACAATCAGTTGCTTCAACTAAACATTGAGCGCTGATTCATGTGTATTTCACAGTGTGTTATTGATGTACTCGCACACAACACGCATGTAAACATTGTTTCAACGTGTGCGTGGGTCAACACCAAGGACCAAACGGTCGGCACGATCACTGACCTTGTCCTACTTGCTTCTCATCCAGTGACGTCAAAGCACAAAGCATTGTGGGCCCGTCCTGGTCGTGTATTGTGCATCGGATGCGTCCTTGAAACTAGACATTTTACGGATGGAAATCGTTTGCCTACTAAGCCACTCCATAGCACATTCACATTACGTACGGTGCTCGACAGTATTCGTATAAATGAATCTAGAGCATTATGACATGGCTATCGTCTTTAGGCTCTTCTCCTCCCATCATAAATGTGTCTGGTATTGAATTGGATCAAATTCAGAGCTGTCTCTCTCCAGCACCTCATTGCCCGTTCCATTCAACATCCTTTTGTGTTCTGTCCATCTCATATACGTGAGTGGCAGTAACAGCTGCTGACAACAGTGTCTGACATAGGACAGCTTGCTTGTAAAGCAATGGCGTTTCAGGTTCCCCCCTCCCTACTTGTGTTCTTCTTTTCTGTGTTCTTTCTTCTGTCTTTTGCAAGCGGGGAACCTCCAATGCTGAGACATGAATACTGTACACGATCTGCAGTTCCTCAAATGGCCACTTGAGGCTGGCTGCAAATCCCCACAGACTCCCGTGTTAAAATGTCTTTGCAGCAAAAATAAACATGTTTACAGCCTGGTTCTAAAATGGCTTTGGTCTCTATAGCTGGCCTTCCTGTTAATGAGAACTGTACGGGGGATTGCTTATTTTTATAACTCATCAGTTAAAATATATTCACCATACACAGAGGGTCTGTCCATTTATATATAGTCTATGGTGACGTCACAGAGGGTCTGTCCATTTATACATAGTCTATGGTGACGTCACAGAGGGTCCATTTGTATATACAGTCTATGGTGACGTCACAGAGGGTCTGGCCATTTATATATACAGTCTATGGTGACGTCACAGAGGGTCTGTCCATTTAGTCTATGGTCTTCTCACACTGTGGACATTCAAAGTGTACCTTTCCTCAAAGCTCCGTTGCTCTCCTTGGGCCCAGTGTGTGGCTGCTGGAGGAGGCAACGCACATGTTGGCATCTGCCCACAAGATGAATGGCTGTTTTTGAGGCATAAATCCCATATCACGCTAGACACACTCATAAAACGACCTAGTTCCCCTTTCCCCTTCCTTCCACCCCCCCCACCCCCCAACACACACACACACACACAAATACACACACACAGAAACACACAAACACACTGACGATACTGTGTGTGTGTGTGTGTGTGTGTTTCCGTGTGGCAGTACATGTGTGTTTTGTTTGACGGTGTGTTTCAGGATACACTTTGTGAAAATTTCCGTTGTTGTTTATTTTTATAATTTTTTTCGCGCACATTTATGCCTCTTCCACTTCCATGAGCGCTACAGCTCTCAGGTGACCACAGGACGCACTGCAGTATATAAATATTACAGCTCTGGCGTCTAGGTCGATGGCAAACTGATTTTTTAGCTAGGTTTACTGCAATAGCCTGTAAAGCACATTAAATGGACATTTTATCTGGGAAATCATTATCGGAGAGACAATATATTCACACATCATAATGTGTATGTGGTTACTTTATCACTATATTTCCCTACAAAAATGATGGCTTTCATCTTCATTTATATCCCCCGGATGTTTGGATTAACTTGACTTGACCAATGGGTCTGGACCCGTGACATCGCCTGGCTTCACTGTCCCGCGCTGACCCGTGCAGTCATTTGTTTCAAATCGCATCCTCCAGCAGGAAAGGCCACGTCTCGGTGAGTTACAGTGCGACAGATAAGAGTTGCTGAGAAACGTGCAGTGATATATGAGCTTTACAGAATTATCTAGACAAATCACTTATGATAGCAACGCTTTGCTCTGTTAGCAAGGCCATGTAGAAGGCATGCTGTCAGAATAGCAATTTTGTATATACACGTATTGAAGCCATTAAACCAGCAGTACCCCATTATCGCAGGGCTAGATACATAAGGAATGTGCTGGTATCCAGTGTCCACCTGGTGTTTGCTTCTGCAGGGTGATAAAGTCCCGTTTAGCACGACTCCCTCATTCCATTCTAGGCTGACCTGCCAATCCCATCCAAGTACAGTATGGAGTATGGAGAGAAATGGAGGCCTGCTATTTATGCTTTCATTAAACCACTCGTGGTTTTAAACATTTACGGCATTTGACAGATGCTTTTATCCAAAGCGACTTAGATTTAGTTACATTTGTCATTAGTTGGACAGGTCATACACCAGCAATTGTAACTAATATAATGTCAGAATAGTTACAGCATGTTGTCATCATGTCTACTACCACGTCAATATATAATGAAATCATCCAACAAAGTAGCTAGTGGCCTGCATAATAAAGTGATAAGTACATATATGCAGTGTGTGTGTGTGTGTGTATATGTACTGTATATATGTGTGCACACACCTACACACACACACTATATATTGTATGTACACCGTCCCTTTAAAGCTAGGTGGCCTTTGAGTAAGAAACTTGAGGTATCATTCAGTGCTAGGAGGTGGAGAGGTGTCGAGGTGCATCGTGAAGAGGTGTGTCTTGAGTCTCTTGCGGAATATGGGCCAGTGTCAATAAGTTTGGCAGTGTGTAAATGTGTAATACAGGAGCTGTACTGTGTGTGTGACCTGACAAACAGTCTACCTACTTTTACAGTAGGTACTGTAAATGGTACTGTATATTGTGTAATACAAACCATTCTAATAAGTGACTGCACACAATGGAGCCTTCACTAAAGGATTAGGAAGAAATTATTTGTACGTGCTTAGTACCTTGATGGCAAACAAACCCCCGTCACCATATAAAAAAAACCTGTATGCACAGACACACGCACACACATACACACAAGTGGCCGCATAAGAGTGTAAATACACTCTGGCTGCCTACGCATATTCCTGTTTGGCGCGCACGCACACACACACACACACCTACTGTACATGTACACGCACACACAAAATATCTGCATGCATATGTTAAATGTATTTGACTCCAAGTCCCTTTACATCCCGCTAACACCGACACCACTAGCGGGATGTTTGCATGGTCGGCGTGCGATCGTGCTTTAGAGTAATGAACGAGGGAGCTGTTTTCTCAGTCAGGGCTCAGAGGAGAAATCAGAAACTTAGCTTAGTTTTCAAGTTCCCTATGTTTTTAATCTTCTCCCAGCCCACGCAGTGCCTACATCTATAAAGTGTACGGCCGGGAAAAGATTTAGCTTCCCGCCTGACTGCTCAGCGATATCACCCACACTCATATGAATATTTCTTTTTCATAACAACGGCATATCGCTAGTTTATCTAAGCTGGGAAGCTTATCAGCCTTGTCCTTTAAAGGCACACACACACACACTTTTCAAAGTGCTAGGAAGCCAAAAGACACAAACACACAGCAAACACACTGCAGCACTCAGGAGAACCAAAGTTTTAGTGCGTGCAAAGTCCTTGTCTAGAAGGTACAGCAATGTTGTGTTGCTTGCTTTGATGTTGTGAGGGAATGGGAGGGTCCCCCCCCCCCTTTCCTAGAGACTCTGCTTTTTATACTGGTTTTCTGTTTTTCACAACCGTGTTATGCTGCTGTTTCATTAACCTGTCAGAAACTGTAGGCTTTCAAAATTAGGTAAGACTGCAATTTGTGAACATGGCAATAAAGCATTTCAGCACCTTAAGGTGAATCAAGTGGAAATAACTGATTACTTTTTTTTTCTTCTTTTTGTTAATGTGTGAACACTGGAAATAAACGGTGGAGAATGGAGGTTTATTAATGTCTGCACACCATTGTTTGCAAAAGGCCAAAGGGCATCAAATGTGTATCACTTTTTAAACCTTTGTGCGATCATTATCTTATCAAACTCAATTTCCCGCAGTAGGAAACCTGGGTCTTTGTGTCTCGAACTGGCGCATTCCGGTGTGTGCATGCCTTGGCGGAGACAAATGGTGTGTGGTTCTGTGTAATTTTAACTGCCTCCATTTGCACCCTAACGTCACAGCGCTCCTTTGGTCTCTAGAAAGACACATTGCATCCATCTCAATACGAAATAATTCAGGAAGACCAGCACAATCATTAGCAAATGTGCTTCCGTTTTTAATCACTGAAGAAGAAGAATTGATTGACATCAAACACCAGCGGTGGGGAAGTCATACAATAGAGAGCTAACGAATGTACTACACAGTCCATTTGTCGATGGCAGTTGAAACGGCTGGGGGAAATTACATTCCCTCAAAGCCACTACCTACATTTCTCCACAAGGGGCACTGCGGCCATCTGGATACGTCCGCCTAGACAGCAATAGTCCTTGTGAAACAGACTCCAGGGTCGACAAAACTGATGAAAGGAGGAGATTAGTCAATACTAATTAAGAGAGACAACTGGAGAGGTGGAGGTATTTAGTGACAATGGGACTAGAGAGAGAGAGAGAGAGAGAGAGAGAGAGAGAGAGAGAGAGAGAGAGAGAGAGAGAGAGAAACTAGACTCTGCCCTTCTCTGTCTTTGTGAAATGTCACAGGTGGCATCACTTCCTAGGCAGTCTGTCCAATACACACATGCACGCACACACACAACACAACTTCAATCTCACAAGTGTTTAGATACATACTGGCTGGTAAACAATTTCGAGCATTAACATATAAAGTGGAAAAAGGTCCGCATGGAGATGAACAAGCAAACTTCTAAGCTAACACTCCTGGCAGCCGTGCCCACTTGAGTTGCCTCCCTAATAGTGTTTATCATCAGCGATGTTACCAAGCATCACAAGTGCCCCCCGCAGAACGCAGCTTTCATCAGTGCTGTTAGCGGCTAGCGATTAGCTGTTAGCGGTTAGCATTTAAATGTGTTCTACTGCGGCTAACACACATATGCAGGTGTACAGTACCTATAAACACATGCTGTGTAGCCTAACACATATGTAACCCTAACTCAAGAATACAACTGTAGCTAACTGTTAAGAGACATGCACACATATACATAGAACGGCCTTAATGATGTCATATTAAAGGTGGATTCAGCGATTGAAAGATAATACACTTTTTGTATAATCCAGTATTTCTACGCAGCTATGGCTAGGTAAATGGGAACAGAAACAGGACCAACACACAACACTCATCCCAACGCAGGCAATGGGTGTTCAATATGGGGGGCGGAGCTTAAGGGAGCACCCCCTGGCCCTATGTTTTGATCAAGTTCAAATATCAACAGCATCACTGGACTATACCTTTTAGGTTTAGGTTATAGAGAGGGGCATTAGATTACCCCACCAACCAGGTTAAGATGCAGGTTAAGAAATATACACACACACACACACAAAAGTAGCTGATGCAGGACATGTCATACTGATGGAAACATTGTTGTCCTGTTGTCTACACCTGCAACTAGTGCATCACAACTAGAACATCACAGGTACCACAGTGAAGTACCACAGTGAAGTGTTGTAACAGACAAAGCAACAGCAGATCCCTCACTGTCCCAAACATAATGCATATAACCTACAGGTGAAATCACCGCAATGAGAGTGAATGAAGAATGGCGTGGAAGTCTGGTGTGTAGCTGGTGTGCGTTGAATGTATGGCTGAAGGCCGGTAGTTAGTCTGGAAACCATGATCACGTTAGCGTATGCACAGCCACACACTGCTGGCGGCCCAGTCATCGTGGGTTAGGGAGATGATGTTGAAGTAGAGTGTTGATGAGGCGATCAAATCAATTGTAGCAAGGCCGATTGGTTCAGCGCTGTCTAATAGAGTCGAAATTAACCAGAGGTCTACGCCAAGTAGGAGGAAACAACTGTGAACACTTCCCAACGTAGCGTGGCCAGAAGTGAATATGGTCTGGTTACACCAGGCTAGGTGGTTAGTACATCTAACATCTAACTAATTGGGTGCGAGGATCATTCCTGGGTGTGACTCCCTACAGTAGAGTGCATCACATTTACATACCCTGTGATTTCTTGCATTATACCGATATAATCAAAGATGAACACTCCACATTATATTTTAGCTGTGCCTTCTGATAAGTAGGCCTATATAATAAAAAAATATATTATCCTGAGAGTGAGAACTATTTTTGTCTTCCATCCTTGGCACAGTACGTACTGTGAGAAGCAGGAAGAATGGAACAAAGAGGGAAAGTGTTGAATAAAAAGGAGATAACCAAGCTGTGGATGCTAGCGGTGAGCTAGTAGGGCTTTTAGCGCACACCACTTAGCAACGGCGCCAGTGTGACACATTTAACTTTCTTCGAAGAGGGAGAAAAGAAGCGAGAAAATGTAAAATGCCTTAATTTAAGGCCGCAGAACTTCGCCCGTGAGCAATCCCGGCCGTCTTTAATTTTACATGGCGGAGGACGGGGGGGGGACTCTGAGCGACGACGACGACGACTGCATCATAGTGGAAATTGCTTTTAAGCACAGCTTAAAGAATGAGAAATGGGCGGAATGAATTATCCAAATGGAATGGTACAATTATCGAGAAAATAGGCCACGAACACGGACTGGATGGATGCGGTCGGGGAACAACTTGAGAACACTTCCAGAATATTAGCTACCTTCTCCCTGCAGCTATGATGGGATCCTGTGCGCTTTTCCTTTCCATTTGTACAAATGTATTTTCCATCTGTTTTGACCAAATATAAATGCTTAGTGAGCCTTCCACTGGACAGCCAGAACACACAGGGCTCTCTGAAGTGTCTAATTTAAGACCTGTTTATCAAAGTGGCGTTGCTTTTCCACTGGCATACTCCCCACAGTACGTGCTTAAAAGACAATATTTCTAGGTTGCAATACTTTCACAATGGTCTGCCCACACAATGTTTGAAATGGACTGCACATTTTGAGAATGAAATGCATTATATAGTGCCTGTGTAATATATACAGTACAGTAGTATATAAATATACTATAAATCAGTCTACAGTATGTCCAAATGGAGCGCACAGCTCTCGCATTGATCACAGCTTTGTTCCTCTGTTATGCCATTGCTGTGGGTTGTACAGACTGCGTGAGTAGAACCCTTTAGTTATGTCTGAACATTGAGCAGGATTTAAGAAATACTATGTGCGCTCGTGCACACACACACACACACACAAACTATCCTCCTGTTCTGCATGTGGTTGTCACATGTGCTTACACAACGTGTACCTTGAGGTGCGGGCCTTGCTGTGTGTGTGTGACTGGCACAGCAGGAGTTAGCATAACGGGTTCATGTAAGCTAACAGAGCCCCCTCACTGACCTTCCCCTTAGACATACCATCAGCCCCCCCCCCCCCCCCCCGCCCCCCACCCCGCCCCCCCCCCCCCCCCCCCCC
>JAODUK010001450.1:0-36077 GCA_027564635.1 Typhlichthys eigenmanni | reverse complement strand
GAGAGAGAGAGAGAGAGAGAGAGAGAGAGAGAGAGAGAGAGAGAGAGAGAGAGAGAGAGAGAATATAGATAAAGGGAATGGGGATGGGGAAACAGCAGAGGCAACCTGGACACAGGCAAGTGTTACAGACTGTAAGGATATTCTTGCCCAATATAGAATATGTTGTGTTCGGAGTGTAAGCTGTGTTTCATTTTGCCTTCTCGGAGCTCCAGAGACACTTACTGTAGTCAAATCAAATAAATTAGCCCAGGCAGTGAGTGAGCTCATTCTGACACAGGTGGGAACCCAAAACAGTTTAGACAATGTTTTCCCTCAATAGCTTCTGAACACAACATTGAAAGTAACATAGCAAAATAAGCTTTTACACCTGCTTATAGAAACTTTGATATGGGTCATATGGCTAACAGGCACAATGCAATTAGCACATAAAACTTGTCAATAGCCCTCCAAGGAGCGATAGACTTATAAAGCCACCTGATCTATTACTATAAAGTGATTAATACGGACAGTTTTAAACTAGGGCTGTATATCATTAGTTATCCCTATATTGCGCTACTTCTTTTAGCATTGCACTAATTAGCATTCGGATCAGGGACCATGGAGACTGGCCCGGCACCAGAGTGGAAGGACATAGGATGAGATGGCGACACAGTGAAATGTCATTAACTTGATGTTAATTACTAATTAATGGGGCTATTTCATTTACATGTATCTCTGGCTCTCTGATGGGCCCTGCCCTTCCTGGGCTGCTCTGCTAGCCTGATCTAGACAAGATGGGGGAGGTTCATCTCTCCCCCTGTTCCTCATGCCCTTACAGTATTTTATCTCAGATAATTAAATAGCGGTGGCAGTAATCATCATGATTATGTCTTCTAGTGGTTTTTCCAACATCATTTGCTACGGAGAACTCTCACAGGCGCCTGACCAACTATAGGTGAACAGTAGGCTGTTCTGAGATCAAAGGGTTCATCGCTTGCAGCGTCCTACACATACTTTCATAATGGGACTATACTTGGTAGTTTCACTCACTTGTGACCCCTCCTCCGCTTTCTTTTCATTGCCACGCGGAAGCTACAAGCCTTTGGTCTCCATGGTAACCTAAGCCGCTCTGTCCCATGAGAGGCAGTGGGTTGGGTTGACTAGCGTCTGGCCGTTCGCACGTGGGCAGTGCCAGCTAGCCAACATGGCACACAGCGTCCTGCCATATGGTGCCACCCCATACGTCCTGCTGGCCTGGACTGGGGATCTGGTCCCAAAGAGAGCCATGTGTGAACAGGACAGACCTGCGCTACAATCCGTTTAACTGCTGGTCCAAATAAAGTGCCATCCAGGAATAACTAAACAACTTGTTATCGTGGTGAAAATGTGTTTTATTCTGGATGCGACTTCAACAATTTAATCGTGATTAGGCGAGCTCTGCCATACATCCGAAATTAAGAAAAAACACAAAACCTATTTTGACATCTGATATTGTAGGTGGGTCTACAGTACATTATCCTTTTTACACTTTGTACTTTTCAACCTTACAGGCTAGATTCCTAGAAGTCTTCCCACATAATTTGTGCTGCGCTGCCTCCCAGTGGCATTATATAATAATGTCATTATGTGTAGGAACTGATCAAAATACACAGCACCATTTATAAAATATAAAATTTTTAATTCAAAGTTCAATAGAATATACTTTTCAATAAATTTATTTAAAGCCCAAAAACAAACAAAAAAAAACCTTAATCTATATTTTCTTTATAATCACATCTTTCATGTTAGAAAATACTACATCATTATTTAGAAGGCATCCAAGAACCTACACCTTATCATTTTGGTAATTTACAGCATAAATACACAGAGTAGGCCTATGTCATTAGAATGCATATCACCATTGAACAGAAACATACAAGTCTAAGCAGTGTGTACACACATATACTGTACATTTGCATTATTTGATCAAAATGCCCCACTGCTGACATGTTAAACTAGGTAGGACTTTTAGGAATTGTACAGCAGTATTGTTAATCCTATTTAATGCTTCTAAACACTAGGCTTACATCTTGTGTCTGTTAGGAATATAACATTTAACTGGTATTATAGCTTCACTATAGTAAGTAATTACTCATTTTATAGTTTACATAAAATGTGTATAAGACTTAGTTCCTTCACTTAAAATGATGCAGCGATCTACAGTTCAAGACATGGTTGCATAAGTTTAATGTAGAATCTAATATAGAATCTACAGTTTAACATTTGGAAATTGACTATAGCAACATATGGAATGTAACAACTGTCATTTACAAATGATCATAAAAAAATTCAATAACCTTTTTTTCTGAAACCTCATTTCACTGTCATTAAGCGTTTTGCTTTGCTTTCATCTTACTCAATTTAGTGACTAATTACCTGGTTAGACAATGGAAAAATACAACTATTGAAGTTCTCTTCAATCTCAGCGGACAAGTTCACACAAGGGCAAAATATTAGTACCCGATTGATCCACATATTCCATTGGACTAAAGTTTTGCTGCCATTCCTCAAATTGAATTAAAGCAATTCTTGAAGAAATTAATTTGTCTTTTTTCTTGTAACTGACAAAGCAGCAATAGTTATATAAATATTAAATCTAAACAATTTGGTGAGGTTTTTGTCTCCAATTCCAACATTTCACAAAGAAAATAACTTTGGTCTTAATCTGTGCATTAAATATATTAGACGAGACGGCACAGGGCGGGAATGCTCTTCACACCAAACTGATCAGCATGGCAACATTGAAACAGGCTATAGAGAATGTATATTGTACCTGACATTATGGCTGCTGCCAGGTAATTATCCATCATGAGATGTCACCCAGACAGTAGCTGTCAGTAATGGGGGGGGGGGGGGGGGGTTCTACAAGTTCACCTATGCCTGTCACAACTGTTAGAGAACTCTAAAGGCCATGCACGTGTGCACACATTCAAACAGATGCACACGCACAGAGATGCAACAATCTCATTAACCGTAGTCGTTCTGTTACACCTATATATGACACAGGTAAAATGTAAAACAACTGATAAACAATCATCTGTTCAGCCAAATACATTGAGGTACTTTAGGCTTACTTTGACTACCATCTGCACCTACACATTATCCCTATAGTCTAACAGTGCATTGCTTCGTTCAGCTGTGTTGTGCATTTGCAAGGACTCAAGGCAGTAACATTTTCAGCCTCAGCTGTATACTCAGGCAAGTAATGCATTTCTGTTGAAACCAGACACAGGCAATATAAATGCCCCAGAGATTGAACATAGGTTTAAGAAATGTGACTTCCCATTTCACGGTGAGCTCTCATGAGGAGTTTGATAGTGCAGCTGGTTATCCAAGGCCTCCGCTGACCATAGCGTTTCAGTCTTTCTGAATATTCCCTGGGGTTTGGTGATTATATGTGGATGTTATAGCGGGCCTTGGCAACATCTATGTCGAACCGCCGGGCCTCGGCGAAGGCCAGGAACGTGCAAAGGCCGAACAGGTTGATTATAGTGATGAGGGCAAAGACAGAAGCCCACGAGCCTGTGGCCTCAATCAAATACCCTGAGAAATACACCAACAGGACCCCTGCATGAGCAGAATAGGCATAGCGTCAGTGTGACAACTTGGCATCAATATATAGACAATGGAAACTCAAAGTACACCACATCCTACATCTGATAACTCAGCCCTGCGTTCCCAGGTGTACGCTGTGGGAATTAATACCCCCCCTCTATTATTCATCTCACAGAAAACTAATTTTGATGGCATAATGAAAAATGCATGGCATGCATAGCAGCCAGCGTGACTGACAGGAGACACACAGCAGAGGAAGAGAACATTAATTATTGCATGCAAGAGTTAATGAGTTGATGAAAGGCTAAAATTCTAGTTTATGCAATGTTAGTGAAAGCATGATCATTATTCATAAAGATGTACATGTTTATTGAGATACTCACCTGAAAAAGCACCACATGTATTCATAACACCTAAACAAATAAGACAGATATATAATTGTGTGCTTTCGTATATTGTGTAGTTTTTGAATGTTCAATAAAATAAAAATTTTTAAAAAAGCATAGACCCATTTTTTTTTTAAAAACATTATAATCCTTCTGTAAGATATTACATACCAAAGCATAGATCAAAAATGGAGTTAAAAAGACTTAATAACATGTTAACATACCAAACAAAGCCCCAGCACAGGACGGTGCCAAGTCTTGCACATTCACAGACACACCGCTGTGAAAGAAAAGCAGTCGGCTTCAGTTTCATTTCTGGCTCCAGAGTTGCTTTACTACATGTAGTAATCTGACTAGCATTGACAATACAATACAGTTACAACAGAAAATAAATTATGTGTTAAGGAAAATATTCATATCTTATACTCTAGCTTGCCATCATATTGTAAACAATTTCTTATTTCTAACACATTGTGAACATCACAATATTAAAATCTACGTGCTGTATAACTAACTTTCAAAACAAAATCAATATGTCCAAGAGTGAGGTCGATAACTTCAAATATAACTGTTTTATATTAAATTAATATCGTCAGCGGTATTCTAATCTTTGTCTCGTGTTATAAAATCATTGTAATATTTGCTAAACCAACATTTTTGTAGAACTGTGGTGAATAAATTACCACATTATTTTGTCTGGTCTTATTATTAAATGTATTAAACTACATTGAACTATAATGGTGGGAGGCAGTATCAAATGTAGATATTAACTTAAGCATCAAATGTAGATATTAACTTAAGCATCAAATGTAGATATTTACTTAAGCATCAGTCAGCAGCGTGTGGATGAGACATGTACCTGTGACTGAAGGTTGTGAGACCCATGGTGGCAGACACAAATGCTACCGCCCAGGAAAAGGTGGTGGTGCTACATAACAAGAGGGTAAACACACTGGACACACCCATGGAAAAGAACTAGCTCGAGAGGAACAGACATCAAGAGGTTAGGACATGTTTCAGGTCTGACCACCACTAGGCTGCTAATTACACAATAACTGTACTATACGTTTTTTTTTGCTGTAATCTCAATAATAGGACTGAACTGGGTTGAAATGGGTTGAAAATGTATCTAAGCTATTTAAAATTAGCCGCCTAGCCGCCCAAGGACCTTGCAGGCTTACAAGTATACTCGTGTAACGCATCATGTTCAAATGTTAATGTTTATGGTGTGTCTCCTCTCAGCCCCTCCTCTCACTACTACTACTTATAGAATTAATCCAAATTGTGCAGTGGGTGGAGTCAGGCTCACAGTTGAATTCTCCATACTATAACAATACAATTACAAATCAGAAAATGAAAGTAGTACAGAATATACAGTATTGAATAGTTACCTGCATTAGTTTCCTCACAGAGGCTGTATCAAAACCTAGCAGAGAAAGATTACACAAATAAAATATAAATAAACATTTATTAACCCTCCCACTGTCCTAAGGCATTTCAGCAGACTAGCAGCAGGGGGAGCAAACCGCGGAATGTCATATGTCCGTGTTGTGGTTGCTACCCGCTACTGGCAAGTGCACCGGGTCATTTTGACCCATAGGACAGCGCGAGGGTTAATCGATACTGCATAGCATCGCGATTTCCCATGGCGATACATGGACGCCAAGTATCGCAATTTAATTATATAAATTGCACATGAGAATTTAACTTTGTGTATACAATATTTATATATTTGTCAGATTGACAATTTTGCAGCAATACAATTTATGGGAGATAAACAAACCGGTGTTAAAGATTTCCTTTGGGGACATAATTTGAAGTTGGAAAAATTAATCGCAATTGCAAAATATCGCTTTTTCTTTTTAATCGCAATAATATCATACCGTGGCATAAGTATCGTGATAATATCGTATTGTGGGGCCTCTGGTGATTCCCACCCCTATTACTTTATTTATATATATATATATATATATATATATATATATATATATATATATATACATACACACATACACGCAGTATATCTTAGTTTACAATCAATTATGTCAGTTTAATGGACAACAGGGTAAGTAAAGTGTAGGTGAACGATCCTACCTTGACTGATGAGATGGTCAGACAGACAGCCACTAAGGAGAGATGAAGGAATGGCCACCATCCAGGGAATGACATTGAACACCCAACCCTGGTAAATAAGCACAATTGTCTTATTAATTAAGTGTCAGGGGCATTCTGCAAGGGTTTATTTTGATTAAAGCAGCACACAGGAAAATAGTTACCTTGGCATCGGGAAAATTGTCCCTGAAGAATGTTGGCAGCCATGACAACAGGGTGAAGAATGTGCTTGCTGTGCAAAGGTGTGTAATGATCACAGCACTAGCAAAGCAAATGAGGAAACAGGAAATGCATTGACTTATTCTTCATACACAATTGCATATCAGTATCATAGTGTTTCACTTCAACTGATTATTTAGCTTTTAGTGAAGTAGTGGTCACTGTTATATTTCATAATATTGGTTCAGTAAGGTAAGATCTGTAAGGTAACAGCTTTTTAAAGTTCTATTACAGTATGTGTCATCTTTGAAACAGGACAAATTAGCTACATGCCCATTAGATTTTAACAATAGCCAGACCACTGGAATTGACAGGGAGAAAATGAAAATAAATATACATCTATTACATAGATAAAGGTAAAAGGATAATAACCTGTCTAGTCTGCAACATTATTTTACCCACTTACCAACTGTAATTTAACTAACCCCAATGTGGTAAGCGCACAAACAAATACACCAGCTGTACAGTCACGCATGCACACCCAATCCCTTTTGCTTATGAGATTTATCTCACCAGACAGCAGGCTGTTTGAGGAGACGCAGCAAGTGCCGTTTAGAAAGTTTGGACTGGGCCGCACCACTTCCTAGGGACTCAAGAGTAATGATAGGACCTGAAAACAAACAAACAAACAAACAAACAAACAAACACACACACACGTGCACACTCACCTAAATAAAATGTAAGAGATACCCCAGCATAGCAATTCACAGTAAAAACTAGTGATGGGACGTTCAATACAGATGCTCCGAGATGTGCGCCGTCTTTACGAGATATACTGTATCGATACATCATGTGACCAATGACGTTCGGTGCATCGAAGTGAGCAAAACAGGTTATGTCCTTCCAAAGCTTTAGCAGTTTGCGAGCTTCAATCAAGATACAGGATGCTTCAATCTTATATCCATATATCCATTGTAGCTTCAATCAAGATCTCGCTACAATGGATATAAGGAGAAAGCAATGCAATGTGCGGCAATGTTCAGCAGGTTGACACAGCATCTGCTTCGGCTTTTTTCTCGGTACAATAAGAAGCTTTGAATGCTTCATAAGGCATCGGTTTCCCATCACTAGTAAAAAACAACCCAAATGTAACATGTAATGAATATTATATTATAGGGTGACCATACCTTCTCCTTTGAGAAGGTACTTCCACATGCAGTACGCCCACAGAACTGAGAGAAGACCAGACACATAGAACACACTCTCCCAGCCATATAAGTCCAACATCAGGGAGCCAGCCCCTCCAATCACCAGCGTGCTGCAAAGAAATAATGCATGCATGGCTTAAGGCAGTGGTTCTCAAACTTTTCAGCTCGCGACTCCCAAAAATAACAGTGCCAGAGACTCGCGACCTCCAGAGGTGGTAGAATAATAACAGCCGTATTATTTTTGATAGTATTTTAATATATGATAGTAGCAGAATACATCAAAGTCATGTATAAACTGTACTAATACTAACAATTGTGGCTAAACTATGCCATTTCAAATCATTTAAAAATGTTTATCAATTTCTAAAAAACATGTGACCCCCTCCTGTGTCTTGCGGCCCCCATATCCTCACAAGTATAAACAATCAATATGATATATTGATTGTTTATGCAACTGTTTTCTCTCTAAGTCAGCAGTAATGAATGCCGCTGTTTGTTTCAAAAATAAAATAAAGAAAATGTATAGGAAAGTGAAATACCTTAACTAAGGCTATCCAGCTGTTACTGTTCACTAAAATGTCAATTGGATTTCTCCCTACTTGCCATAAACCGTTCTGCTACAGAAGAGTGTAAACAATGTCCCTGGGTTAGAGGGGTCACAGTCCCTGGGTTAGAGTTCAATGAACATGAACGGCAGTGGACTGTACGCCAGGTTACAAAACAAGGAGCTTGGATGTGAGTTGAACACCACAGACACTGCTAACAACAAAGGGGATAGTTTCTGTTTCACTGCTGTAGGCTGTTGTGTTTCAGATGTACTCTTGAAAGATGCACCTCAGTGCATAGCGACACAACTATTTCCACAATGGTTGTGTCAACACATTCCTGTTATAGATTTCATGCATTTCACATCATAATGAGACGGGATACATTTAAGATAGAATAATGTGGTAATGAAAGAGACATTTGGCACTGGTAAACAATGATGACGACAAATACTCACAAATAGGCTACTTCTAAAACAGGTTCCAGATATGCAGCTATGCAGCTACATTTCTATATGTCATTTAGCAACACGCACCACACCCAATAAACGCAGTAAACATCTTTGAAAATAGTTCAAGAATGCTGAAACTTTTTTCAGGAAAACATGTCTTTCACTAAAAGTTAATTGAACGATCAGAACGCTCAGTACACTGAATGGTTCAGTGGACTGAATGTATCCCAAGAACTCACCCCAAATAAGAGCCACTTCCCACAGTACTCATGAGGAATCCTCGCTCACTTTCCACTACTTTCTGAGAGCACAGACTAGCAAGAGATGGGTAGTGTACTCCTGGAAAGACAGCAGGTAAAAGAACATAATAAATAAATCAAGGCCTTTCAAAACGTAAAGCCCCTATAGACAACATTGGAATGTCAGAGTGGCTATGCATAGTATAGCATTGAACAATTGTCCAAGCTACTAATGTGCTACGTGACTAAGTTCTCTTTGTGACACTGACTCTCAATAATGTCTCTCCTGACTGACTGACATCATTTGCAAATCTCACCTTGCAGCAGGCCCATAAGGAAGCGTGCCAGTGTCATAGAGACAATGGGCTGGGAACAGAAGTGGGCCAGGACTGGGGTAAAGGCTGTCATCGCTCCCCAGGCTGCTGCAGAGAGCAGCAGGATCTTCTCACCTCCCACCCTTGGGGACAGAGCACAACATGCTTTTACAGGCAAACACATCACGAACGTGATGAAATTTAGAAAATGTGTAGCTGAAATTTGATGTAAACATTGTCTAAAATTATTACAGTGTCCAGATTTGCTCAAATACTACACGGCTACTGTATAAGAAATGTGGCAGGAAAAAATGTAAATGTAAAAATGTATGTATGTATGTATGTATGTATGTATGTAGGTATGTATGTATGTATGTATATTTAAAATACAGTCAATAGTATGGCCATAATTAATGAGATCACTTATTTCAATTGTTTTGCTGGTTCGGTTATCATTACAGTATGCATCCTGTATTTTGCCACCTTTCCATAAAATGAGAACATATCTACCAATAAGTCATGCCTTGCTTTGTCACTAAACAAATATACTGTCAAAGTAGCATTGTCCTCCACAACCAGGAAGCTGACACGAATAAACCTTAAAAAACAGTATCCTATATCTGACTACATCACATATTTGCAATTAAATTGATTTATTATTTTATTATTATTTAACATATTTTCTTAAAGTGGATGTATTTGAAACGGTTTCCCACCTGTCACTGACATAGCCCCCGAGGACTTGTGTGAAGCAGTAACCCCAGAAGAAACTTCCAAGGACCATGCCTGACTCTCTTTTACTCCAATTGAACCGTTCTGCCATGGTGACAGCACATATGGGCATTGCCACTCGGGCACAGTATAGCAGACATGTCCCAAGCAGCAAAACCACTGTCCATATCCGTGCAACTGGCCTACACAGATGACAGGTAGAATGGTAGTGTGTTTAACTAATAATTAAACTTAACACATAAACTGACCACTGACAGCATGGAACCTTGTAGGCATATGCCTAAAAATGGAATCATAGACAATTAAGCCTTTAAATACAATTTCAAGGTAAGCATGTGTTCTTGCAGAACCATATATAGCCTACTGACTAAATAGCACTTTGGAAACAAATGTTGCATATTCTAGTTAAAGATGCATGTGTAGGCCCTAACTGAAGATGTTTTAAATAACATTTTGACATTAAGAGGTGTACAACGTAAGCTAACGGTACATTTGGACTGTATACCTCGACCAGTAGATATTCTGCTCAGAAGACTTCTTCTGACCTCCTGCGAGCCCGATCTTGTCAGATGAATGGATTTCTTTGTGACAGACCAAATCTGGACCAGAGTTCTTTCCATATTTTTGAATAATTGCCATTCAACGCGAGATTTGCAGCCCTTTCCCCTCGGCTATTTACTTGTAAACACTTGTAAACACTGTACTCCAACTAAACAAAAGTAAACGTTGACAATAATGAAAACATTTAAATCGCAATAAAACGAATATTTCTCCTCATTTCATCAGCTGTAATACCTAAAATGAAGTAGACCAAGAAGGCAAAACGTACACTGTACTAGGCGTACTGCCACTACCAGAAACGAGCGATGTCTGTTTTCCTGATGCTTGAGGAGTAGTAATCCACGTGTCAGTTTTTCTTTCTAGCCAGTTCGCGCAGTTCTTCTTGCAATCGGTAGGGTAAATCAGGAAGTGAACAGACGTGATTAGTATTTTCTGGCTAGCCTAATCACGATGAATAGCCATAGTCTACATTTTCAACGTTGCAATTTAGTCGCTCACAGTGCCCGATGCATTACCGTCCCATTTAAACGCCAGATATGCGCTTCTTGCTGAGGTTCCGCTCCATTGTGACGACGCAATTTAGCACCTTTCCTCTCGATGAACAGTCCGCCTATCGGATTACACATTGCGAGATACCATCATTGCCAGTGTCCGTCTTCGAATAAGCACGTCCTTGATAGATGAGAGCGTATTTGCGCCCCGCCGATTGTGTTTCTAATAACAATGATGTTGCATAGCAGTACCTATACGAGTTTAAAGTCCCTCATCTGATCCAGGACAGCTGATGCGTCATTACAGCACCCTGCATTTAGCTCAAAATATAGTTGGTCAATGCTGCTTCACGTCGCTGACACTTAAAAAAATATAAAGTAAGTAAAACTTACAGATCTCAAATAGCAGTTTCTCAGTTTACTCAAGCATATGACATGTTCCAAACGATAATATATTTATTACATACATGTACATATATATTCCGTATCTAAACCTGTCTATGCCATAATCTCCCCCCCCCCTCTCGTTCATTATAATTACATGATCCATTGTGAACAGTAGGCCTACTGGAATTATAGTGAGTTGACCATACGTCATATTACAATGGGACATGTTGTACAGTTCCCCCATAGGTTGAATACAGACTTATTAATGTATTTTATATTTTTTACATTCTGTTATGCAGTAACCAGTAACACAATATGAAACATTGGTATTCATTACAAAGTCACAGTACACTGCAAGGTTTAAAGATCCCAAACAATTTGCTATGGACATCAATATTTTTACATGTCAGATTATATGAAAATTGTTTATTTTTTTTAGGCAGTGCAAACTGAGCCAACCTTTCACTCTCAACAGTAAACTCACATTCTACATGGTCACATACAAAAACTAAAAGCCTAATTTAATCTTATTTAATTCCCATTTACAACATATTCTCTGCCAACTGACAGGAAAAAAAAACATTTGTGAAACTTACATTTGCAAATAAGGAAATCACAACTTTGAGAAATGTAAACAAAAAAATGTTCTCAATACAATAATGATCTGTCAACTATTCAGTGTGTGAATTAATTTTTAAAATTCTGACAATACAGTTTGCACATTCTATATTATCAAAGTATTGCAAAAGCAACCCTTACAAAAAGAAAAGGTTGTATAATGAGTCACTTTGTTGTAGTATAAATAGTTATTAAATGAAGACGTGTCCATTTTGTACCAATGCGCTGGTGTTGTTCATCCCACTTCTTATTTTGGATCTTCGATTGTTCCCTTGCTGAGATCTGTCATTTTAGGGTACTTCACTTTCTTTTGGTCAAGTTCATTCTGTGCCCACAGTAGTAGCTTCAAGAGTTTAGCCAGTTTAGGTGTTGATTCTCTGTTCTCATAGTCAAGCACTGACTGATTTACTTCACTCCAAACCTTAAAATAAAAATAACATATACATAACGAATGAACACCATGTTTTTTTTAAACGTTACACTTGCATGCTATATATATATATATATATATATATATATATATATATCAATTATTTATTTATTTTTTAACTTCACCTTCTGCCTCTGCATCATGTTAAGTAAGTCTCCAAACGGTGAATCCTCTGGATTATCAAATGCCAGCAGGGCTAATGTCCGCTCCATCTCAGTCAAACAATCTCGGCTCTCCTCCCCTTGCTCTGCCAGTTGAGATTGAGCAAACTCAAGGGCAGCTTCAGTCTCCCTCAGACGAATCAGCTCAATCAAGTGCTGCTGCTGCAAATTACATGTGCCGGCAAAAAGTGTATTTGAAAACAAGTCATTCACACCAATATACAATTGCAGACACACATTATTTGGCTAAAAGCAGAAATATTGTATTGTATTTTACCTGCAGGTGAAAGTAAAGGTAACGGTTGGTATCCAGCAACTCTGGGTGCAATCGGTTAATAAGTGCAATTGCCTCTTGTATTTGACCCTTCAGGATCATTTCTCTGATTTTAATCCTTTCATCTAGAGAACCCAGATCTACGCTAGGCTCTATTCCAGACTCCATACGGAACTTCTCCGCTGCTTCTTTGAAGCCCTCTGTTGAAGTGGAGCCACGTGTTACAAAATATGAATTATGTGCACATTCAACATGCAATAACACACACAGGTTACATTAATAATACTTTGTGTGGGCTACACAGACTGTATATCACAGCACAATGCATTTACTGTATATGTATTGACAGAATAAATGCTAACTGCCAAGGCATGCAGATTGGTACTATACCTGTCACCAAGTAGTTCATTATGAGCCTGTTCATGTCTGCTCTTTGAATGTGTACATTGTTGAGTTTATCCATCCACTCTTCCCTTGTTACGTCCTCTGGCTTTTCTGCATAACTCATCATGGACTATCCTAAAACAAATTGATGTGTGACATTAGTAGGTTGAACTATGATTAGCATGATTCAACGTTCAAAGTATATTATCCAATACGTATAGCAGAAATTCCAGCAACTTATACAATACAGTAATAACTTATTTATATAAATTAGGACATACTACGTTTTGATGTGTGCCATTACAAACACATTTCCGTTATTGGTTGAAAATACACTTTTACCAAAAAAAAAAAAAATTCCGAGCGCACACATCTGATAAAAAATATTTGCATTTGCTATCAATAAAATAGCGGAATTCATCGGTACTGTACGGTTGGGCCTTCGATATAAACACAACATGGCCGCCCGCCTTTAATGTAGTCAACAACAAAAAAAACAACAATGCCTCTTATTATGTCTATCCACACATTGCTGTCAAATATAAACACTACAGCAGTGTCTTGTTCAGTAGTATTGCGCGTTATTGTTAAATTTCGACAATGTCGTGTCAAGCATATGGTATATATTACCGTAGTTATATCGCTTCTCCCCAAGCAGCAGCTAGCAGCAGCCAGCTAGCAAAACCTCCACCGAGACATCGCGATAACTCCACTGGAAAGACTGTGGTTTCCATGTCCCCCAATTGATTGGTTGAAATGGGAGTGACGCGTCAAGGTTGCGTAAACGGTCAAACAAGGTCGTACTTGTGGGAAACACGGATTTTTAACCGAGTTGCCGAGTTATGTGGGATGGATCAAAAATGGAGGAATACAAGGGATGCATGGATGCTAGCGTGTTGTAGGCCTATTAAAATTTATATGACAGTGCTTCAGCAAGCTATTTCATAAAAAAAAGTTTGATTTAAGTCGACATGGTTTCTGAACAGTATGTGCTCCAGGGACACTAGCTATATTATTCCCCTGACATTATATCTCTTTTGATAAAAAAATCTGTAATAACTTTATTTCTGATAGGTCGTCAAATTATTTTAAGGCTGCCTCCTAATTGGCCTATGAAAGTCGATATTTCCGAGGTTTTACCTACTTCCAATATAATGTGTCCCAGTGCTTTTGCTCGGGAAAACATGGACGTCGGCAGCAAAATTATGTTAAATTAGCATATGAGGACAAAAGATGAATTAGGCTATTGTCCACAGCGCCATTATAGAGAAACGCTGCATCTGATAAGAGAGACGGAAGGAATATGCTAGATAGCCTATACCACCTGGCTGCAAATACAACACAAACGCTACATAGGATGAATATTGGAGATGTTTTTGCTTATTGTGCTTACGGTGTTTTCACACGCAGCCGTATTGCTGTGACGTCATGTGTGTTTATGTCGGCGAACTCGGACTTGAGAATCTTGCCCTAGTTCTTTTAATACATCCACGAGTTTCCGACTTGAAAGAGCCTTGCGTTGCATTTTGTCCGTGTCGGATGTCTTTTTTTTCCGAGTTCCGAGTACAATGGATTTCACCAATAGATCTCCAGACCTCCAGCCGCTGTATACATGACAATTCGTATTTATGAGTTCCGATCTAGTAAATAGGAACTTCCAACAAGCACGTGAAGGCGGCAGACTGTATTTCAGTTTGTAACAGAAGTATAACTTGAATGGGTTGCCATCAACTAATTATTTCCTTTGAACAAATATGTGGTTTCTATTATGGATATTAAGATGAATGTCTGTCTGTTAATGTATTATTCTTATCCAATGTCAATGTTATAAATGAACTATAACCCTTTAATAGCCTAATGCATTTTCGATTAAATCCATGGACTAATGGACCTTATAGGGTTGTGACATAATGACGTCACGTTAGTATGCAACTGTAGAGGAGGGTCTTTAAAACAATACAAATCATGCGAAGTAATTTAAAAAGCAGTTATCTTTCTCTGCTGTCTTCTAGTGGTAACATGTTGTATTGCATTTGAAAGAGATCCAGAGAATAGTCTCATAGACTTCCCAATATATAGTAGTAGCCTATAACACAATAATACAACTCCCAGTCGCCTATCAGATTACATTCCTTTGTAGAAACGTAGCACTGTTTGTGATGTGTTGCCATTGCAGTCAGACACATATACGGTGGTATTTGAGTCATCTTGTTGCAGCATACGGTAGTCTGGGTAATAGAAACCATTTTACCTTTGATGATTGTACTTCAAAATAAAAGCGTATTTGTAATAGCTATATACCTCAGAGTATTCTTCATATGGAATTTAACACAATTATCATATGGTTTAACAAAACAATTACCCATCAAAAAAAGGTTGTGCCACTGTTACGGCCTGAAATGGCCACCATTATAATAACACATGAAACCCTGTTACGATTTTGCAATCAATTTGACAAAGTCAAACTCATAATTTTAGGTAAAACCATATGTTTGTTAACTTTTCAGTAAATATCAAACAGTGAGCTGTGACCTGTATAATGTCTGTAGCCTATAGCAAAGTCCTTAAAGCCTGCCTGTGTATTAGCCAACAATGTGCAGTTGTATCGATTTTGTTCATGGGTGTCGTAGGCTATTACACGTGCATGCTTATGGAATATGTTGTTAAAATATTATGATATGGCATCATTAATATGCCATTTTAGCCTGTACAGTTCACAATTATTTCTCACCATTTTGAACTGCAATGTATGTGTTCAAGATGGTGTAATGTTCAATCAACGTTAACGGCAGTGTTGCAGGCTAGTACGCCCCATAGACCTAGTTCAATAACATTGCAAATTTTTTCGAGGAAGCGTGTCATTCAGTAGCATTAAAAAGTGAACTAAATGCAAACTAAATGCAAAAGTTAATGTCCACTGAACGCATCTTGATGCATGTTGACATATCAATGCAACCAATAGCCTAAATCAATTAACATGTCAATGCCCTGCCCCCTATTGTTTCAAGTGTACAGTTCTGAGGGTGTTCATCCTTTTGAGGCTGAATTCTGACCTGACTCCTTTGCTTAACGCTTGGCACCAGATGGCAACCAAATTAGTATTTTTTTGTGCTATCATTAACAAGCACACATGGAGAATAGATTCTACTCCATTATCATACATAGGCAGATAGGTATGCTACTCTTATTAGGCTATCAATAATCATGTCCAGCCTGATGTCCCTTTTTATATGATCCCATACATGATATGCGCAATAGGCCTACACGAAAACGTTAGGCTCCTGCGGATCACACAGGCTATCATGCGCATTTCCAACAAGTAGCCAGAGCCTACCACTCGCACAGGCGACACTAGGTGGCGCGGATTCTCTTGTATGTAAACAGAGTGACAGCAACGTTTTGCAGTGGTGAAGAACTTGTACGTCATATTCACAATGGCGGAGGTTGGGTGAGGAGGAGAATGTGTCTATGAAGCCCCGCTGTATCAGAGGAGCTACATTGTCCGCATAACGTGGACGGCGCTCATAAAATGGCCCTAAACCCTAACGCGGAGGGGAAAAGGGATTCAGAATGTACGGAGGGAGGCGATCTCTGCTCGGAAGGCGGCGAATCCGAGAAAAATACGCCGTCAATCGCCACCTCGGCTACAACCAACCAAAATGGCGAACAGACTGGATGCGAAGACGGTGTAATGCCTGAACAAGAAATAGCTAATCCACGGAGAAGCGTGCAGTCAGACGCCCGGAGTTCCAGCAGTTCTCCTTTGCCTGGCCAGAGACTAGCCGAAGACTTGCCACGTAAATTATTTCAAATTCCAAGGAAGATTAAGGAACGCAAAGGTTGTGCCCTTTTGCTACTATTTTGAACAGTCTGCCCTGTTTTTCATAATGCACTGCTGCATGTAGCTAGCTTGCTAGTTAGCCGGCCTAGCTAATTTGGCTGTTTCTGCAGAATTTACAGTACTTGTTGAGGTTACCACTACAGTAGTGACTCGTGGGTAACCTTGGGTGACATGAAAAGAAACGCATCAGGTTTATACGCTATATGTGGTGTATGCACTGGTAGGGTACCTCAGCTCAGGTATTCTAGCTACCCCAAAGTTGCTAGTAGCAACGTTCTGTGGTGCCACCCGAGCAGGCAGACAGTTACCCATTTAAAGACACTTGATTGTTTATTTTTTATTGTCCATTCTTTTGTACAATTTGTGAACAAAACAAAGTAACGTTTTTTTTTTACGACAAAGTGTGATGCCCTCTTGAATTATCTCTTATACACAACTTTTTTTCAGTTGTCCATAAGTTACGGTTTTATTAAATCCATCTATCCTTGTGTGGCCCTTTTGTGAGATTCGTTCATGTGGGGTTCCTTCCTAGTACTGCCTTATGTTTTTAGACTGGAATGCAGGCTACTGCACCATATTGCCAGACTGATCACCCGCATTCAATGGTTTGTTGATAGAAATGCATATTGCTCTGACAAGCCTTGTTTTCAATCAAACAACTTTGTTAAGCCTTTGATAAACGTAAGTTTTTCATTATGTAAATGTTACACCATGACATACAGTTTGTTTAGTACATTTCTTACAGGACAAATTGAAAGTAAAACTTAATATGAATATTTCGTTTTTCTTTTAATGTATACACAGTAATTTCAGGTTTCTGTTTGACCATCTTGTTGTATTTATGTATAGAAACATGTGAGGCTCTTTAATTAAAGTTTCTGTATGTTTGTAGTCATTTTGACGGCTCCTTTATTTTCCATGCATACTGACAAGATGGAGTGTAATTTGCTCTTATGCTCTGTGCTGCTTTGCAGGTTTGTATCAGTTCCTTCCTCCAGATAGTCGAGAGTTTGAGGACCTTGTGAAGATCCTCTCCTCATTTTACCTGGACTCATCATCAAGGGGAACATTCACCTACTGCAAGGCCAGGCTCATTCACAATGAACTACTAGAAAAGGAGGTAAATGGTCGTCTGTTTATTTGAGTGCCATCTTTAAAAAAAATAATGATCTAAGTAATAAATAAAAAACCTTTTTAGAACTTTGCATAAGAAAGCACTACAGGCAACACATTTTATTTTTTCACATCCAGATGCTTAAATGTGTTAATTTAACAGACTACTGTAAATCGCAAAGTTATACGCTTTCTGTTTTAAAGCGCAGGATCATCAAGTCCTCTATTTTTAGCATGTGCTTTGTAAAGTTATGCGTACGAGAATGTAATTTTCACAAGTACTGAGTTCTGCTATTTAGAGGGTACACGCTGCAGGCTGATAGTCTCATTTGCTCTTTTTGTGTATCAGTTTATTGAGAAGCGCAGAGAAATGAAGGAGGAGGGACGAACTGAGCAAGAGCTGGTGGAGTCTTACTGCTTTCTGTATCCAGACAAAACCAAGGTTGGCCTTCCCGTAAAGCTACAACTGCATGTGCATGGATGTGATCATGAATACATGGACTTGAACTCATTCTTCTGTCTATATCTAGCTCCAGTGGATCTGTGAGAAGGGTCTGTCGGTCGGACACTCCAGGATAACTACATTAGGAAATCCAACAAAGGGTGAGTTGGTGTATTGTGATCTCTCTGATGTTGCACCTGACTTGTAGGCAGACTCTTATGGAAGGTAGGGATGAATCTAAGAAGGGTGCAAGTTTATTTACGTTAATTCAAGAGAGCTTTTCAATGAGACTGTTTAACATGACTGTGTGTTAGGGAGTTAACTGCACTCAGTACCACTGACTTTATTATCTGGCAAGCAGCTTAGCATTTTGACCTGATAATGTTACCACTGGAGATACCAAATGCATGGCATAGCAACAGCTGAGTATGACTGCTGTATTTGTGACACAACTAAGCAGTCTGCTGTAGTAGTAGTCGTGTGCACACACAGACGAATAGGATTTTGTGTCTTTAGTTTGTCTCCTTTTTAGCAGGCTTTCATAAATACTTTGCTTGTTATTGTAGGTGTGTATCTTTCCAAATTTTCTGACCTGCTACAAATCAACCCATTTGATGCGGGCTCCTTTGGGGACATGATTGTCTTCAAAGTCATGAGGGTAGGCTCTACCACATTTATCATACATACTTATTTTTTATCCAAACATCAATGCTGCCAATTCCCGTGGAACATTGATCTAAGCATTATATATATATATATATTTTTTTTTTCCAGGGCCGAGTGAAGCACATTTATGAGAACGTGCCCAAGAACGCTATGGAACCAACGCCTAAGTTTGACTGTCACATGTCCAAAAGTGCCAACAGGGTCACGTCTTTGCTCTCATACAGGGCTTTTGAGCTCACACAGGTATCTCTTTTGGCTGACTGTAGTTACTGTTGTCTCACATCATGTATTTTGTAACTAAATGGGAGAAATTCCTCTTCTCTACCCTTTCAGCAATACTTTTTTGAGTTTGCTTTTGATGACATCAAGCCGCGGCCCAGGCACATTTGTCCACACGCTGTGGTTTCCTTTCAGTACAAAGGCAAGGAGACATCATCGACTCCTTTAACTGGACACAGGTAAGGTGTTTATCAGAAGGTGCCTGAAGAAAAGAGTGCAAAATACACAAGCCAAAGTTGACACGAAAGAAAGCCCTCCCCACTTCCCCATCAAAATAATATCTGTAAAATAATGTCTCATTTTGAACCATCCTGGCATTTACTTTATCATTCAGTCAACTGAAAAGTGACAATTCTGCTTAAAAACCTTTATGCTGGCTCTTTATGCCACTTTAAGCACTGGAGTCATAAAAAAATCAGACTTAATACACAAGCTGCTGTTATTGTTTTGATTTTAGTTATAAAGAGGTGTGTTGTTTATACTGATACACATGTGTTACTTGTAACAGGTTTAACATGGTCTCCTCTGAAGGAAAAAAAGGTATGTTCATTGATATTATTATAACTAAAATAAATTGCTTGCACTAGGGTATTCTAATTCTTTATGCACAGTTCATGAAGAATGTTGTACTCTTCTGTTTTATCTTGAATAATACTTGCATTAGTTCTGAGCTGTTATGAGCTCAAGTTCACAAAAAATGCACTTTGCTGTTGTCTACCTAATATTAGTTATACACTAAATGGTGGTAAATTTCAAAATGTGCCTGTTTATCTGTAATGTTTTTTTTCTTTTTCTTACACCTAGTGCGTTGCTTTTGTTGTAATATGTCTGACCTTTGGCCTATGGTTTTGATATCGCACAGGAAAAAGCTGCTATATCGTGTGGAGTGGCCCTCTGGTCAATAAGGGCCAGGAGCTCTTCAATGTTTGTCTGCGCTCCTCCACGAGGCCATACCTGCCCTTCAAACTGTAGGTGACCTTCCACCATCACATCAATCATTCTGTTAAATTCTCGAAGCTCATTCGCAAAGGCAGTGGGATTGTAGTGGACAGCTCTGCATTTAATTTGATATATGCTGAGCCACATAGGCTTATCCCATGAATAAGCAATATTTAATTTTTTGTTTTACTCATACAGTATGAATAATTGAAATTGCTCTTGTGTTTCTGAATAAATGTTTGTTTATTTTTTTGTTTGTTTTTGCAACAATAACAGAGCAATAATATAATACATGTTTGTGGTTACTGTAGGTACAAACTGACAGTTAAATGGAATTTCATAAATAACTATTATCTTCTCAATCAGTATAAAATAATTACTCACAAATCATACAAGTCTTAAGTGAAGATGACATCCACTTGAAAGAGTAATTGTCTTGTTTAATAGCTTGTTAATCTTTACAGTGCTCAAGTTCTCTAAACAGGGTAAATATATTGTGAACTTCGATTGGTAACTGGTCAATGTGTCCCCCTCTGCAGGCCTGACCGGCTAGAGATGTGTCAGGGGATGCAACTGGAGCAGGTCAAGAGGAAAATCCCCTCTGTGCTCTTCTCCTGGGACACCTACATCCTTTCACGGGAAGGTCAGTCTTGTATATACCATACATATACGATTTGCTATCGTAGTTAATGTTATGTTGATGGTTAGCTGTAGCAATTAAGTGTTAAACATTCAAAAGGAAAATATGATGGCGTCAGGACCTCCCAAAATGTACACGCGGTGAAGCGTGCCTTGCAAGCTGAGGAGAAACGCAGCCTTTTAAGTGGAAGGTTATTTTCCAAAAAATGCGATGGCTCCGTTTGTGTGCCGTTGTTAAGTGTCTACACTGGCCACATCATGTCCAAGGTTCAGACACATATGGCACTATCAGTATTTGCTGTTTGTACAGTCCAGTGTGCAGCCCTGGTAAAAATGTTTTATTGCGTCATTAGCTTTGTTTTTTACCATGGTCCTCCAAAGCAATAGGGTGATTTGTCTTTATTATCGAAACATAATTGAATTAGAACCAGTCCTTATTTACAACCGTGACCTGGCCATCTGAGGAACACTGTTGCAATAATGTGCTTTCTTCACTTCATCTGATCATATGAGGCGTAATGCAGAGCTGCGGAGGTGTTCTATGCTTTTCTATTGTACCTGCTGCCTGTTTCAACATCACTGTTTCCTGTCTTCAGTGCTGAAATGTGGGATGTCCTGCAGTCTCTTTGAGGTGATTGATGGCAAGGGCAAGCCAACCAGTGGAAGCCTGGCAGGACTAGTCCACAAACTTGAGAGAGACAGGACGGTGAGATGTCTTGCTGCACTGAATCATGGCTACATATACTGCAACACTGACATGGGGTAGAAAGTGAATACACACACGCCAGGATGTCATGCGCAACATTTGCTACTGAACTCCATCTGAGTTCATTAGAGTATAGATGAGGAAAGGCTATAGGTTCTAAATGTATTGTACCAGCTTCCAATAAATGACAGCATAATTGGAATCTATCATACATTTTTTTTTAAACCTCTAACCACCGAGGGCTTCCAGACTTATTTTGTGTGCTGCTTATTGCTGTGTGTCACAAACCTGTTTAGGTACTGGTGAAGCCTTTGTGTGACCGGGGTTTCCTTTTCCTGTTGTCCTCAGCCCAGATGGTTAATCCCAAAGGTATAACACTTCTTTAATTCAATGTCTCTTTTTGCTATAGCTATCTTTTTTGCTTTTGGTGGGAGTTAAAATATGGATGTTTCCCCTGTTCATTTGATCTAGAGCCACGAGGGCGGTATCAGAAGAGCCTGCAGGCGTTATTCATCTTTCAAGAGTCAAGAGGGGTGGTCAAGTGTTGTGAGTATTACTTCATATTCATTAATTTCTATAATGGTACCCTTTTTGTTTTTATGACTCTAATATTAAAGTGTAAGTAATATCTTATACATTCATATTTCATATGAATGAATGTGCAGCGCGTGCAGCATTAACATCAATGTTAACTTAACAGTTCATGACATTTCAAGGTCATCAAGGGCCATGGATAATTTTTAACAGAAGGCGTCCTGAGCCATTTCCAACCCATTAAAGTCAGACGTTTATATCAATGGCATTTTTGTCAGCATGAACAGCATAATTGTGTGTGTGTGTGTGTGTGTTTCCCATCACAGTACAATCACTTGGTGTACAGCTCAGAAAATCCTTTCCGTTACTCTTTAAATAGTGCAGTCTGTGTCCCCTCCCCTCTCAGCATCCAGACTGTACGAGCCAGAGCCTCTGCTGGCTGAGCCACAGCCTGCTGTCCAGTCTGCCCTGGAGCCCTTCGTCCCAGCCCTCCACTACGCCTTGCTGAAGCTGCGCCCCAACCCAGGCAAGGACCTCGGTGTCGGGGTGGAGCGGCAGGCTCACGAGTACCTGTCCCGCATGGACACCGGAACAGTGCGCCCCTTCGTGTTGCCCGACTACAAGCAGAACCTGGACGAGCGGGGCAACTTGCACCCAGCGCCCCGATCCAAGCCGAACCTGGAGGGTGTGCTGCGCTCGTATGTCCACAACCCCTCCACATACGTGGTGTCTGTGGCTAAGGCAAAGGACATTATTGAGAGGATACGCAACCCGCAGCCTCCACCAATTGTGGCTTCAGTGGAGTATAGCCCTGTTTCTGACTGGGGCGGCTCTGACAGGAGCTCGGACAGGCCAGAGAAGATTCCAGAGAGGCTACCTCAAGACAGGGTTCTTCATGCCGAGAGGCCGGTCCATGAGAGGCCGGTCCATGAGAGGCCGGTCCATGAGAGGCCGGTTAATGAGAAACTTGCCCCGGAGAGGCCCGTCCATGAGAGGCTGGCCCCAGACAGGCTTGCCCCGGAGAGGCCCGCCCATGAGAGGCTGGCCCCAGACAGGCTTGCCCTGGAGAGGCCCGTCCATGAGAGCAGCAGAAGGAAGTCCGGGGTACCACATTCAAATGGCGGTCAGTCACAACATGCGGCCCAGGAGGACACCCAAAGTACCAGCCAGAGATCGCGTCTCTCCCAGAGTGAGTATGATAAAGAAAAGATGAAGCAGCTACTGAAGCTCATCCAGCTACATAAGAAAGCCCTCGTGAAGGATTCTGGGAAAGATAGGGCGGAGGCAGGGGAGGAAAATGCCCTGGACTCTCACTTTCTAAAGAGGCGGCTGGAGGGAGAAGATGGCGGTGGTGGCTACAAGCGCCAACGTACAGATGCCCTGAGCAATGGCGAGTCCAGTAGAGGTGAGCGATTCTCTATAATGGAATACTTTCTCTGCAAGTGTAAGATAAGCAAAACGTCATTCTACATTTCTTTTAAAGTTGCATGCATTCATTGTAATGCAGCACTTGTGTTTTGAAACTCAAGTGTAATTGATTGTTGTGGGCCTAGGAGCACTATGCTGGATGTAGAGAGAAGTGTTGGCCACTCTTCAGGCTTGCACTCGTAGGAGTTTCTAACCAAAGCACCATTGTTTTTGTAATGCTGGTTTAAGAGCATGTAAGAGTGTATGGTTACGTTTCCACCGATTTGGAAAATGTTTCACCCTATAATGTGTTTACATGACATTAATTTAATTACAGGGGAAGGGAATTGCTAAAGGAAACACTTAAACTCTCCAAACTTAAACGATGAACACACCAGCAATATGGTTCAAACGTAAAGAATGAATGTCAGTAAGCTGTAATAATCACTATTTTGTAAATACACATTCATTCCTTATCCCCACATGCTCCTTAGCAAATGAGGTTTATAAACAGTGGGATTAAAAAATATATATAAACAAACACCCAGCGTGTGCGCTCTCCTTAGGACCCCCAGCCATCGACGCTCTGGACGAGGCGGGGCAGAGCTACAACCTGACGGCGGTGATGGAGAGCATGGGCATTTACGAGGGCGATCTGCGCTCCCGGGGCACCGCCAGCAGCTCGTCCGTGGGCGAGACCCAGCGTCTGCTCAAGATCCTGCTGGCCACGCTCAACAAGGCCATGGCCCACGGGGGAGCTGCCGATCAGCCCAACCACGGCGAGCCCTCCGGGGCTCCGCCCAGGAGGGAACCGGCACTCCCGGGACCCGACCTCAGGAAGCAGGAGCCACCGCCGCCCTTGCACACAGACTACACGGAGGTAAGATGACGCCCCCATGGAACACAGTGGGCTCAAATGTCACTCACTCACGCCACTCTCTGTCTTTCTGTGTGTGTGAGAGAGCTGTGGTCGATCTTTATATCTTGTGGTGTTTTCCTTCTCAGGAGGACATGGACTGTAGCCCTGGAAGCCCCTTTAGCCCAGGCTCCCCAATACTTCAGCCTCACACCTCGGAAACCTCAACGCAGGATATCCCTCCGGCTTGTGATGGAACTGCAGGTGTCCCCCTCGCTTCTGAAGGTAGCACGCAGTAACCAGCTTGTCTACTTGGTTTTGCCTGGGCGTGATTCATACTGAGAGCACGAATATTAGCGAGAATGACTGACCCTGCCTTGTTTTAAAGACACATCCTCTCTGCTTTCTCTCAGATAAACCCCAGCCACTTCCCCGCATTCAACCCAACCCCGTTCCAGCGAACAGCGTCCCAGAAGTGACCGGGCCTCCAGTGGTGAAGGAGGAGGTGAAGGAGGAGGCGGTGAAGGAGGAGGTGAAGGAGGAAGTAAAGAAGGAGGTGAAGAAGGCCATCCCCCCGCCCAGGTTAGCCCCTGTAGAAGAGACTGTCCACAGGCCCTCCATTAGCCTGGACACTGTCCTGAACCAGGAGGTCTACAGCCTCGCCTCGGACATCAAGAGCATCATGCAGAGCCAGAACATCTACTACAACTCCCAGCTGCCCCCGCGGCTCCCCCAGCGTACCAGCTGGCTCGCCAACACCTCCTTCTCGGACTTTGTGGTCCCGTATGTGACCCCTGTGCCCGTCCAAGGTCACATCAAAGCGCTGTGCGACAAGATGGACAAGTTGATACCAGCGCCGGCCCCACCCCCGCCCCCTCCCCCGGCTCCCGCCGTCGCCCCGCCGTCTTCCCAGGTCGCCGTGCCGACTGACGCCCCGTCCCCAGCCGTCTCTCACGCCCCGCAAACCAAGGCGGAGCCCTCCGAGGCCCAGAGCTCGGCCGCGGCCACTTCTAGCGGCAAGCCGGGAGCCGCCAAGGAGAAGCCGGCGCCAACCAAAGAAGATGTTTCCCAGTCCGTGGCGGGGTCAGAGATGTACTCTCCCACCCACACCACCGTGGGCTCTCCAGAGTCCTCCGGCCAGAACACCGGGCCCAGCTCAGCTCCAGGACCGGGCTCTAGCTTGCTGGCCAGCAGCCTGATTGGGCAGCTGAAGCCCGAGGTGTTCACCAGCCTGGTGGAGATCTTTAAGGACGTCACCAAGAACACAGTGAAGTTTTACATCTACTCTGCAGAGGAAGGGACTGAAAAGACTATCTGCAAGGAGATCAAGGTAAGTGTGGGGGGTGGGCGGGGGAACACACTTATTAGCACACCCGGGTTACATTTAAAGTGCTATTGAACCCTTGACTCAATAGATGTCAGCACACCACCAGTCGTTAATAAACAATCCATCGTCCGCACACCAGCTGGTAGACATTAACACACTGTTTTGTGTGTAAATTAAGACTATAAGGTCACTTTATCTTTCTGTTACAGGATTACTTGATAAGTCTGGGCAACAGCGAGTGCATCCCGCAGAACTTTCTAGAAAACAGCAGCAGGTTAGATAAGCTGCTAATCATTATCCAGAATGAGGACATCGCCGCACATGTCCACAAGGTACAGCCTCCTGTCGGCATCCGAAGCTGTGCTAGACAGTATAAACACAAGCGATGAATGTAATGCACTCCTTGTACGGATCGTGCCAGTCCACCTTATCGCTTATTAAATGTTTTCTGCAGATCCCAGCCCTCGTCTCACTGAAGAAGATGTCTACCGTGAGCTTCGCTGGCGTAGACTCGCTCGACGACGTCAAGAACCACACCTACAACGAGCTGTTTGTGTCTGGAGGCTTCATCGTGTCTGACGAGTTCCTCCTCAACCCTGACCTGATCACACAGGGTAGGCGACTCAACGTGCGTGTGTGTGTGTGCTTGCGCGCATTTCTGTGTGTGTGTGTCCTAACCGCACTTGCGTTGTTGCGTGCAGAGCGACTCCAGGGGTTGCTGAAGTTCCTTGAGGAGCAGAGCACACCAGAACACCCGTGGCAGTGGAAGGTGCACTGCAAGTCCCAGAAGAAGCTCAAAGAACTCGGCAGGTGTGTACCTCCTCCTTGGCTTGTAGGGGTGACCCAGATTCCTGCTAGCAAAGGCCTGGAATAGCAACCATCGCTATCCCGAGCAATATGAATTGCATTCTCACCTGAGGAGGTGAAGTGCGACGGCGCTCTTTAACAGCCGTCTCCTGTTTGTACTGTAGGATGAACGGCAACGCCATGGGGCTGCTCAACTTGCTGACGGCCTATCAGAAGAAGCACCTGGTGGAGTTCCTGCCGTATCACGAGTGTGACGCCCAATCACGTCAGGCCCCTGATCTCGACTGTCTGATCAAGCTCCAGGCCCAAAACACCCAGCAGCGACATCTCATCTTCCTCACTGGTATAAAATGCAGTAATACTCCCTGTTGTTGTTGTTGCATTTAGGTGAAATAATTGATATCGACTGTATCATAGTCAGATTTTTACAATTCAGGATTTGTAGTGTTTTCCCCTTGAGGGGTTACCCTTTTTTATCAGAACCTTTACATTTAAGATTTGTGATTGACTTGTTTAACGTTTGCTCTTGCAGAGAGACCGTTTGAGATGTTTCTGCAGTACTCCAGAAATGGCATTGTTATTGCTAGCATCGATGACATCATGAGCAGTTTTCACAGCATGATTGGCTCAATAAATCAGAACGAGCTTCCAACTCCGCCCTCTACTGGTGGGTAGTGACAACAGCAGTTTTATGAAATGGCTGCATAAAGCCCGCAATATACTTGCTTTTAATTACTCGTACAATATGGCTGCCAGGCATATCGGCCACGCATCCTGCGTTCCTTTGGAGTGTAGTTTGTGCGCGTCCTCAGAAATTAGCGCTACGCGTACGCATGGTGCAGTACAGCACATGAACGTGGGGGCAGTATCAGGATTGGACAGGAAGATCAACAGCAGTTTCTGAACACAGAGCAACAATGGCGTAAAGTTTCAAAAAGAAGTTCGTAGAGCACCTTACGTGTGCTTGGAGGATTTAAAATATATCCAGTAGGGGGCAGATCAGGGCTGAATCATCCCTGTCTGAAACCGGAATATTTTCCTGACTACCTTCGAATTTCCACAACAACGGTTTCAGACAGGGGTGATTCAGTCCTGATCTGCCCCCTACATTCCGGTTTCAGACAGGGATGATTCAGCCCTGATCTGCCCCCTACTGGATATATTTTAAATCCTCCAAGCATTCGTAAGGTACGCAGGCCAGTATATGAACAACTCCTTTCGCGACGCAGCCGCTTGTCTAGGTGTACGCGTTGCACAAAAGCAAGTATATCGGGGCCTTAAGCCCTTGTCAAGTGTGTCTAAAGCATGCGTTCTCGTCCCCCCCCACTCCTTCGTCATGTTGAATCTCTGCTCTCCCAGTAGTGAACGATGAGTGCGTGGAGGAGGACATGTCCCTGGATTCTGACGACGGCGAGCCTACGACCATAACGGAGTCCACCGAGCAGGCGCAGGAGGCTTCCACGGCGATGCCCCCGCAGCCCCCGCCTCCCGAGGCGGAGCAGTTCCGCCCGCCGCTGCCGGACCAGAAGTCCACGCCCGAGCACCCCTCGAACCTGTCAGAGTTCAGCTCCCTCAAGTCGGCCATTTCTCAGTTCAAAGCCACCCGTGTGGTCACGGGGTCCCCTGACGTCGGCAGCATGTCTCCTGGGGGCTTCACCGTCAACCCCCACCAGAGCTTCCTGTGCCCCACGCCCTCCTGGGGAGCCTTCGGCGTCTCCTCTGGCTACATGGCGTCTCCGGCCTACCCGGGCTCGCCCTGCCAGAGCGGCCAGGAGCAGGATCACCGCCTCCCGACCACGGGCTCCGCTGCGGCCCTGAGCGTGGCGGGGCCCATGGCTAAGCTGGCGTCGCTGCCCCTGGAAGTGAAGCCCCCGCCTCCACCGCACCTCATGATGCTGGGCCACACGTATCAGTCTGACGTGGGCGCAGCCGGCTCCCTGGGGGCCTTCTCCTCCTCCGCCACCGCCGCCCAGGGCTTCGGCGGCGCTCCCGCCCCGCAGGGCGACCGGACACACGGCGCAGCGTCCGGGGACAATGCGTGGGGCGCGGTCGCCCCTGGTTCGGTGGTCCACGGCAGCCTGGGCGGGGAGAGGGAGTGGACTGAAGGCATCGGCGGCGGCTGCAGCACCCCTGGGAGTCAGGGGGTTCGGACTCCTGTCAGTTGTCCAGATGGCCTCGGAGCGGCCACCAGGGGGGGCTCTGTAGTCAGGCATCAAATGCCCACGCATCCTTTGATTGTTGGGGGCTACGGTAGCGTAGGAGCCCTTCCCGGACAGGCGGAGCACGGGGCTATGAGAGGCGCTATGGGCCCTGGCTCATTAGGGGCCTTCCGGGGGAGAGCAGGCCCAACGGGAGGCCCTTGGCCCAGGCCGGGGCGGGGACACGAGCGAGGGGAAGGGGCTGCTGCTGCTGCTGCTGCTGGACCTTGGGGTAGGGGTGGGGGCCGGGGTCAGGATTATTACTTGGACTACGCATACTCACACAATTTTACCCCCTAAACGGACAATCATATTGATCAAAAGAGGGTTGTGATTGCCATAACTCCAGAGACTAGCTGGCTGAATGTATATATTTACTTGTCATAAAAGTGATTTAAACACAAAGTATGGTTCCTGGTTTTCTACGGTAATAAAAGTTGATACAGGCAGTGCCGAGTGTCCTACTGGCGTGTATACTGTACTTACACTCTTTTCATGTGAGCCATTTCAGACCCTGTCCAAACCACTATATTTATATTTGCCAAGAGTAATGCCTTCCAGCTTCTCGGAGTTGTCATGTAATTTCTGTTTGTCTCAAGTACTATCAAACGGTTTGAACAAGGGGGGGAAGGCTGATATTTTTTTAAAAGGGAAAAAAAAAATTTGTGAACAATTCACTCTTGCTGTTTTTTTTTAATACATATTTGGTTCAGCAAAACTATTGAAATAAATCTGTTTGTGTGAAGGGTTTGATGGCAGTGTCATGAAATCAATTAAAAATGTAAAGCCCAACTGTCTTACTGACTCTTAATCATACATGTTAAATTTGCACCTAAGGCTTTTTTTTTTAACCTGTTGTCTTTAACAATTGGGTTTTGTTTATTTGTTTTTAGTGAAGATCTTATTAGTCCTGTAAATAAAACACAAATCCTATGACTGAAGTGCTGTTACATGTAGTTGCTGTTATGTTAAATAAATCTATGGTTATACGGTTATAGCAAGCCGCCAAACACTAAACGGCCACCAAAACGTATAGGCCTAGGGCCATGCACATAGGCCTAATGTATGAAGAATGCTGGAAAGCGTAAACACAGTCATTGTTTCTCATATAATTTTCAATGTTATATTTATTATAATGTATTTTATTCTACTGAATAAGAAATATAGGACACCCTAGAATGGTTAAATGAATGACGTTGCTTCTCATTGGCTCATACTGTATTATAAAGGCGTCATCGAATAAAATGAAACACCAGAGTGCGCTGCTGCCTACAAATGGTGAGGCCAACCGAATGAAATATGAAAAGGCATGAGGAAAATGCACTCATTAGCTGTTGTCCGTGAAGATTGGTAACTTGTGATATGGTAAGCAGAACATACTGTAGCTTCATATTGGTTATTTTAATCTGCATATATTAATATTGCGATATTTAACTGTATTTCAATGTATGCTACAGACCGCACAATGTATATATAAATGCAGCAAAACAAACAAAAAAGCTAATGGTAAGAAAAACTTCCCTTTCTTCCATTGTATCAAATAATTTCGTACCGTATAAGCAGAAAGTTGTGCCAATATAGTTTATGACCGTGGAACCGCCTAGTGGTTAAGCATTAATATTGCACTAAATGAATACCAACAATGTAGTAGGCACGTTACCAAAGATGAACTCTGTGTCGAGGCAAGATCAAACGAAAATATGCCATTAAAGTTAATGTTAGATCTAGTTAGTAATCCATTTGTTCTTTGTCTATGCACACCCCAGGGAAACACTGAAGACAGCTAATGCATCAAACATCTTGTTTAGAAGTCTAAACATCATGCTATGCTAAATTAGTTGTTTTTTATTTTATGGGTGATGTATCTGTAACTCTGTTAAATCAGGTATTCATGTGCAATATATTCACTCCATGGTGGTTGGATTGGGGCCCAGACACCTGTTTGACATGTAGGCAAGGTAACAGTGGCATGCAAATTCACAACACCTGCAGGCTACAGTTTGGAACAAGCGGAAGCTTGGTTTGGGGACAATCCACATATTATTCCTTGTAAATAACTGTGTTCCCAATATAGATATGTTGTCAGTGTCACTGTGAATAATCTTGGTGGATGATGTGTCTTTCCATATCATCAACAAAATGTCCATGTTTATGTTTGCATTATAAATATGACAGTGCTTTTAATTGGATTGGTGGTGCTGGTAAATAAGTGAGCTTGTTTATATGGCTTACGTTTGACTGAAGCTAGACACCTCCTCCACTTTTGTCTGATGACTGTTTTGACAGTTCAATAATAGCCTTGTTGCCAGTGAGGGCAGCCCTTCAATATTCAGACGGTAACTCCCTATTTACTGAAATTAGATTCAAAAATTGAATAATAATAGTGTCTAAAGAAATCTGGTAAACAAACAATACAGAAAGCGAGCTTTAATTGAAACATGTCGGTTTTTTAGAGAGAATGGCACTTTTGGCTTCCGGTACATTTGTGTAATTTGTCATAGTCATAGTTCTCATAATTCTGTGCTTTGATTTGGTTTGAGTTTATATTTAAAATATTACACATTTATATTTATGGGATTCAATCCCATTCTCTTTATCACTACTCACTGTTGAAATATTAGATTGAAATGTATGTATAAGCTGTTCTAACCTTCCGGCCACACAAAGCGCTGTACAAGATTGCCTCACAATCACCAATTCATACACACATTATACATGTTGCCATTTAGGGTTAGAGATAAGGTTGGGTGTCTTGCTCAGGGACACCTCGACACTTGGTGAGGTGTTGGGGTTCTAACCTGTCGCCCTGCTTTACCCACTGCGCCATTGCCTCCCTATTATTTAATCTGATTAATTTAATTAATTCAAGATTGTCATTGTATGAAGAATGGGCAGTTTTTAGGAATGAAATGACCACCAAATTGATTTAATTTGATTATACAGTTAACATCATGAATTTGCAAATGGGCCACTGCAATGAAATTGTGTTGTGTATATGAATCTCAGTCCAGCTGTGTGCACCGTGTCAGTAGGTTAACAGATTATGGGATTTTACAACACAGGCATTGACAAAGCACCTGCCCTTCTTTATCCTCACGGCAGTCTAGTAGCCTCAGCTCCTCTTCGTGTAATACCTTGTACGATGTCTTTAAAGAATGAAAAGCCGACCATGATGCAGCCAGATTTTATTGTTATTGTACGAGTTATATCCACATCACAGCATACATGTAATAATAATAATAATAATAATAATAATAATAATAATAATAATAATAATAATACATTACTTTTATTGTATACATGTAGAGTAGACAATAGAGCCGTGTCATTATTGGTCACAGAAGCAATTATAAAGAGCTATTTATTGGCCTAGTTTTCACCCTGACTGGCACCACGATAATAATGTGTTAGTTAAAAGGATATTTTCTAGTCCACCAAAGCTAATAATGACACCACTGCAGTCCAGAGCTCAATCACTTCTATTATGTCCTTCTCTTACAGCCTTTCCTTTTTCCATTACAGTGCTTAGTATTTTTGTGGGTCATTGCATAACGACGGTGAATATCATCTGTATCGTTTGGGACTGATTGATGCTATGGTGCTGAAATCAGGTTCAAGTTGCACATGAATATTCTCATCAAGCTTCAAAGCAGTCATGATTTAATTAGGTATTAGACAATAATCAAAGGCCTCTCCTGACTTCAACCCTATATGAAACGTAAAACCAAGAGGCGTGGTTAGTGTTGACATCTGCTCAACATGAAATTGGGGATTAGGGCTCAGGAGTTTACTTGTTTCCTTTTAGATACATCATTTGATTTTGCTACATTTTCAACATTCTTTCATATCCAAGCACCCATATGGTGCAATCAACCGTAATGTTCTCATCCCACACACACACACAAATCCTACCAAAGCATTGCACGAGAGTTCTCAGAGTCCTTAGCATCCTTCATCTCCGATCTCACTGTATAATTCTGTCATTCGAAATGACTTAGACTACCACAACAAGACAATGCTCAGCAAAAGAAAACATATTTGCATCAGATGTGCTAGCGGGAACTGACAAAACACCATTTTTCACTTCAATTCCAATGTTGTGGCTGTTTGTTCTTCACTGTTCAAAGAGTTCTGTTGTGTTTGATTGAAGGGATCCTGTCCCATGTCCTGGGTGTTTGCTTTTGGCTTGTTGACGTTGCTAGATATACACTATCTGGCAAATATGCACGAATGCTGATACAGTAAAATTATTGTTTGCTGCCAGATTAATTATAACAGGTTTATGTGAGGCATGTGAATGATGGAGCGCTGCAGGATGCAATTCTGCTTTCTTCCAGATGATAAAGTTCTACAGAATTATATGGATTAAAGACAATACTTACAGTATACGGTATCATAATTTCCCTTCAGCAAACATGGATCGAGCATTGACAATTCCACTCTAAATGCAATAGATTTTCTTTGAAATTATTGCTGTTTGAAGTGATGACTAAATTTCGTATTTGAATGGAATAGAAACATTTATTTGGAATGTTGGTAGTTTTGAGGGTCTGGAGAGAGATGCCTGTATCCAATTTCTAGGATCATTTTTTACGACATGGGCTACAGGCTTTAAAGGTTAAGTGATCTTCAGTATATGATGTGCTTACAACATGAATTACAGACAACTTCAACTCAACTGTGGTACACACACTGAACTTATTTTATAACATTATAGTCGTGAAGCTACAGAGCTTCTCATTGGCTTCCTTCCAGGTTAAAATGTCTTCTATGAAGTCAGCTGTGTGGCTTCGCTTGTTGGTAAGTCCTATCTCTCAACAGTATAGAGTTTATAACGTATCTTAGGACTGATAGTGTCTACTTGAGGTTCAGTTCTGTCCATATATTCTACTAAGGATAATATACAAGCCGTGAGTGTCTCACATGAGATAACTACTTGCAAATTTAGAGAGCAGAGGAGTAAGCTGCATTTTGTCCTGCGGTATCTTTTATCAATAGCTGATAAAAGTAGGAGAGAAGATTATTATTATTATTTCTTTGTCACTTTTACACACCTCGTGTGTCTACTGCTTCCTGAATAAAGAGAGCTTCAGGTAATCGTGGGGTCTCCCAACCCCACTGCAAAGAAGGCTATTCTGCATTAGATTTCAGACATCTATTCTGCTTGATCCATAAATGCTACATCCTTGTTATTTTGGGCTTTGGTCAGTTCTCTGCGGTTCACGGAGGGTGAGGAAATGGAGCAAAGGGTGCCCGGGTCACAGGTGGGCACGGGGATGGCCGCAGGTTGGGGCTGTTTACAGCAGCCACAGCGGCACGGGGGTCATATACAGGTACATGGGAATAAGTACCATGGTCACAGTACATCCAAGTAATGTTGTATAGCTCGTGTTAAAGGACTCGGGCCGGACCACACTCACATTCACCTCACGGGTGGCATTGAGCATCTGCTTAAAGTCCACAGCTGTGCACACGTACAGACCTGAGTCATTGACCTTGGTTGAAGAAATCTCTAAGGTGCCATTAGCAAACAGGCTAATTAGAGTGTCATTAATGCTGTTTTGGGTGATGGAGGTCTGGCTGGATGAGAGCCATGTAAATGAGAGGTGTGTATCTCTGAGGGACGTCTGGCAGTCTAGACGCAGCTTCTGTCCCTCATACACCACCGCACTTGAAAAGAGGACGTTCAGGGGTTGAGCCTGCACTGCTTTACCCACAGTGCAGTTCTGGAAGATGTGGCTGTAGCGCAGGAACTGGACTTAGTCGCGCCACTTGGCCCAGGCAGCCGTTCTCTTCAGCGCAGCCTCGCAGGCAGCACGTCTCGGTGTGACCGGGGGTTTATCAAAGCGATTTTGAAGCGGCCTCGGCTTTAGCAACGCGTCTCGGTGTGATCAGAGCCTCAGGCTGCCCAGGCCGTGGAGGCCACCGGCTTCCACCTGCGTGATCCTGTTGTTGAAGTGGAGCAGCTCCTCCAACCTCTACACCCCCTGGAGGTAGTGGTGCAGCTGGTTGGAGGACAGCTCCAGGTGTTGCGGCAGAGCGCTTGGCTCAGGCTGCTGAGCTCATTGTGGGCTAGCCGCAGGGTTTCCATCCTGGACATCCCTTCAAAACAGCCTGGGCTCAGCCAGGCCAGGTGGTTGCTGCTGAGGTCCAGGGTGGTGGTGGAGGGCAGAGAATGAGGTAAGCGGGTCAGGCCACTGGATCGGCAGCTCACTGTCGGACATACACAGGCACGAGGAGGGGCATCTGGCCTCAGAGCCACGCAGGAGGAGATGGAGCAGCACAAGAACAGGGCCTGGATAATGTCCAGAGGTCATTGTGTTTGCCCTTTGGGTCCTATCAGAATCAATATCCTTTTGACTTTCCCTGGTTTAAATAAGGAATCCTGAAAAAAGCAAATTATGATCAAAATATATTTTTTAACACATTTCAGATACAATATTTAGAAAGCCTTCAGGATCTAAAATAATAAAATAAAAAAATAGAATATACAGCTCTTAAAATAGGTTAATCAATGAAAGTTATGTCTTATATCAATAGCAAATTATGTTGTGTATTAGTTAACATATTCAAGCATATAGGCAAATCTTAAATATATAATAAATGTAACTGATAGTCATATCACACATATATACAGTATATATATATATATATATATATATATATATATATATGTTTTAATTATCAAAATACCTTCAAAATTACAGAGTTGCTCCAGCGGAGTGTTGTGTATGTTGGCACTATAAGTTATGAATCTCAAATGTGGAAACGTTCACAGCATCTCGAGAGAGGCTAGCAATGCAGCTCACTTAAGTATTTCCAACCCTTTTAAATTGCGATACCAAAATACTACAAAGTCCAGAATAATCAGTTGAAGGAGGTCCCTTTTATTTTACTGGACTTGTTTTCAAAGTTGTATTCTATTTGTTTATCCCCTCATGTCTCTCCAATCCTTACCTTTCTCAGATCGGTCTCCTGTGGCTGCTGAAGAATATTAGATTGCTTTAGCTACATAAGCTAAAGCTTTCCTACAGTTTTTTTCTTCTTGCCCCAATATCCAAGTGCAGCTTGACAAACAACTCGCAGCACTTTGCAGTGTGTGTAACAAACGCCACAGAGCTCCCTTAATCTCCCACAATCCCCTCCTCCTTCTGTGAGTCATTTCGCCTTGTATCTCCCTTTATCGTGATTATGTAATGATAGTGACCTCTCTCTCTCTCTCTCTCTCTCTCTCTCTCTCTCTCTCTCTCTCTCTCTCGCTATCTCTCTCTCTATCTCTCTCTTAATAAATTATTTT
>JAODUK010001449.1:10000-12839 GCA_027564635.1 Typhlichthys eigenmanni | reverse complement strand
TTGGCTAAGAATAAAAATTCCCACGCTCAAAGACACCTCCCCGTGACGGTGATTGGCTAAGAATAAAAATTCCCACGGTCAAAGACAACGCCCCGTGATGTCACACTCCAGGGGAGGGCCTACGACCGGATGGGGCTGGACCGGAAGTAGGGAGGCGGGACTAAGATCGGATGGGGCTGAACCGGAAGTTGGGGGGGCGGGACTAAGGGCGGGATTAGGGGCTGAGCACCTGTCACTTTTGAAAGGGGGCGTGTGTGATGAAAGCCTATTTACTCTTCTCTCTCTAACATACACTTTTACTTTTTATTCCACATCTCAAAAAGCACTGGACCTAAATTTAAAATGTCATTTTCTTTTGTTTTCTGCAATGTACTTTTATCATGTTGCATTATAATTTAGACTTTTTACAAGTCACATTTCCTGCATTTTAACAATGTATGAAAAACCTACTTTGATCAACTAGCCGTAGACTGCTACTCAAATTAAAATTAAATTGAGCATAAAGCATATACAGACAAAGTTGTTCAAAGAATTTTTATTTGTCAAAGCGTATTGTTTATTTATTCAGTGAAAGTTTGGTCATGAGAACATGCGTTTAAAATGGGCTAAATTAGATGCTCTGAATGTCCAATCAACATCTTAGAATACAGCTGTATGACATCACAATTGTTAGATTCTAATCAAAACAGATCATAATTTACCTATATTATTCATATTTTAATCTTATGCTGTGAAACTGAGAAATTCAATGGTCTTGAGTGCCAGCAGTGCCAGCAGCTTCAATGGCTGAGCTGCGTTCTCACGGGATCTTGGGAGTTCGTGCGTGATTCTGTGCAGGAGTGCTGCATAGCTGGCTGTGTGTGTGCTCTGGACTGTTTGGTTAGTTTTTTGGAGGCCTCCGATGGAGATGGCGACATGGGTGACGCGCGGTGGTCGTTGGAGGGGCTGTCGGGCTCCTGGGAATCTCTGATGGTGGGGAGGGGCCCTGGTGGACACGGCGGTGGAAGATGGAGGGATGGGGAGCGTGGAGGGGGGGGGCCTGGTATCAGCCGACTTGAGTCGGTGGTGGAGGAGTCTCAAATGGACCCTAGTGGTCTTTCTGGCACGGCATGGAGTACGTTGGATTTAGATGAGGTGGGTCCTTCCGTGGGTAGTGGGGGTGCGGTGGTGGTGGCCTTGGTCTTGGAACCATTTAATTGTTAAAAAAGACTGTTCACAACAGCTGACAAATTCTCCTACCACAGGTCCATGACTCTGCTCTTCATTGTGCAGAAGGCTGACTATTACAGTGTCATCCGCAAATTTGAGCACATGCCTGTCTTTATGATTTGAATGACAATTATTAGTATACAAAACAAATAAAAGTGGAGAAAGGACACAGCCCTACGTAGACACTGTTGAAGATAGGAGTGTACTAGACAGAGACCCTCTCTGTTCTCGATTTGTCAAAGTCTGTTCACCAACAAACAAAGTTTAGATCCAAGTTAAAATGTGTGATCAGCCTTTGTGCAAGGATGTGAGGTTGAATACAATTAAAAGCTGAAGAGAAATCAATGAATAGAAGTCTTGCATGTTTCTTGTTCCCCTCCAGATGCCTCAAAACAAGGTTTAACAGGGTTACAGTAGCATCTTCAACTCCTCTTCTTGCCTGCAAACTGGAGGGGTCTAATCTGTCCTGTCATGTTTACAAGCTTGTTTTTGACAATTCGTTCAAAAGTTTTCATTATAAGGGCAGTGAGAGCCACGTGGCGATAATCATTCAATGACTTAGGAGATTCTGTACTATCCCCCTGGTAAAATATTATTTTCTTCTGATTCAATAGATACTTAATGGATTTATTAATCCATGGTTTATTATTTGAAAATATTTTATGTTTTTTTAGGTATAATCATATTTTCAGAGAATCCAAATCTGCACATGATTCTTTAAAAATGTCCCAATTAGTGCACTCAAAGCAGTGATTGAATTCCTCAACAGAATATTTTGACCACATCAAGACATCTTTGCACTCAGTTTTTCCCCTCTTCAGAGTCGGCTGGTAGACCGGGACTAGATGTTATGGTCAGAGGTGCCAAGAGGCACTATGGAGTGAGATGTGTAGGCTCCCTTGATGGTCCCATAACAAAGATCCAACACCTTACCATGTCTTGCAGGACATGTAACATACCGGACAGTGTTTAAAATCCCCCATTATTAAGTTGGGTGCATCAAGGCATACGCTTTGTAAACGCTGCATCACTCCACTAATGATTGATGTTGCATTTTCCATGTTTGCTTTAGGGTGGATATACACACCTGTAATAAAAGTTGTGGAAATTATCTTGGTAAATAAAAAAGGGTACAAGGAAACAGTCATTAATTCGATATCTGGGCTACACACCGTTTCACAGACAGTCACTGTCTTGCACCAGCGGGTGTTTATGTATACACACACGCCTCCCCCCTGTACTTTACAGTTTTTTTGGGGATCCCGATCCAATCTCAAGGGCTGCCCACACGTAATGTTTCTCTCCTTAGTCTCTGGCGCACTCCTCCCTTCCTTCCCCTCTTCCTTGTCCGAACAGTGCTGGTTTTAGTAAACATTCCACGTCCTTCCTTTAAAATTCCCGATCCAGTAGTATATAATTTCGCAGTCCCGATTGCAGAACTGCGACACTGAAGGAGAGATTCTCGTCTGTAAACAAGTCCGTGAGGCCGATCGTAAAAATCACTAAGATCATCAATAAAATTATCACAACATCCATGATAGTAAGGTAATGTTAGGCTACAAACAACAGGACAAACAGATTTACACCATTCAGGCTGGAACACAGGTAGAACATTAAAAAATTTTTAACC
>JAODUK010001449.1:0-7500 GCA_027564635.1 Typhlichthys eigenmanni | reverse complement strand
GCTGTGGCCCGGAGGCGGGATCAGGATGCGGCCCGGAGGCGGGATCAGGATGCGGCCCATGTGGGGGAGGAGGCCATGGCCAGGCCTCGGGCTCCAGCGGCGGAGGCGGCAACATCCAGGCCTCGGGCTCCAGCAGCAGAGGCGGCGACAGCCATGCCTCGGGCTCCAGCGGACCCCTGGCGCAGGGCGGCTCCCTGACGCGGGGCGGATCCGGCGGACCCCCGGCGTGGCACTGCTTGCCGATGCGGGGCGGCTCTGGCGGACCCCTGGCGTGGAGCAGGCTCCCAATGCGGGGCGGCTCCAGCGGAACCCCGGCGCAAGGCGGCTCCGGCAGCGCCCCGGCGTGGGGCAGCTCCTATGGACCCCCGGCATGGTCCGGCTCACCAACGCGGGGTGGCTCTAGCGGACCCCCGGCACCCCGGCATGGAGCGGCTGCAGCATGGACAGCCCAGCAGCGGAAAGTTCCGGCTGGGGCTGCTGAGGCGGGGAAGGCCCAGCAGAGGAGGTATCCAGCTGGAGCTGCTGCAGTACGGAAAGCCCAGCAGCGGAAACATCTGGCTTACGCTGCTGCGGCGGGGAAGGCCTAGCAGAGGAGGAGGCCGGCTGATGCTGCTGCGGCAAGGAAAGCCCAGCGGCGGACACGAGCTGCGTCCCGGAGGTGGGATCCGGTGGACCCCCTGCGAGCAACGAATCCCTGACGCGGGGCGGCTCGCGCTGATCCCCGTCGAGCGGCGACTCCCTGACGCGGGGCGGCTCCAGCGGACCCTCTGCAAGCGGCAACTCCCTGACGAGGGGCGGCTCAGGCTGATCCCCGTCGAGCGGCGACTCCCTGACGCGGGGCGGCTCCGGCGGACCCTCTGCGAGCGGCGACTCCCTGATGCGGGACGGCTCAGGCTGATCCCCGTCGAGCGGCGACTCCCTGACGCGGGGCAACTCCGGTGGACCCTCTGCGAGCAGCGACTCCCTGACGCGGGGCGGCTCGGGCTGATCCCCGTCGAGCGGCGACTCCCTGACGCGGGGCGGCTCTCTGACGCGGGGCAGGTCCAGCAGACTCCCGGCGTGGAGCGGGCTACCAACGCGGGGTGGCTCCAGCGGACCCCCGGCGTGGAGCGTCTCCCTGACGCAGGGCGGCCGAGGGAGCCAGGAGTGCCGTGATAACGAGGGAGCGGGGACACACGTGCACCGTTCCCCGATCTGGGCCCTGACAGCGAAAGTGCCGAATCCGCTCTTGCTGGGGAACCAAGAGAAGAAGCACTGCCTCCCGGTGTGGCCGGCGTTGGAGTAGGGTGGAGGCCACGCAAGCCCGCAGCCGGAGATTTTGCGGAGAGCCCACCAGCCAGCATGCCACGGATCTCCGCCGCCATCCGGGAGAACCAATCGGTCCCGGCTGCAAAACTCGAGTCCATTGCACTCTATTTTAGGTGGGTTATTCTGTAACGCCGAGCAGGGCGAAGCGAGTGCAGACAAATGAAAAACAACACACTGATGGCAGAAGCAACGAGCCACACGGCTCGTCCTTTAATGTAACAGAAAAAACTTTAACAGCGAAAACAAACTCAAAAACCAAAAGGCGTACACAGTCACGCAATCTAACATAAACGGAAAACATGAACAATAACCCACGCCCTCTCCCAGCAGTCACCAGCCTATATGCCCTCACACCCACACGGCTGAAGGCAATCGGCTGATTGCACGAGTGGGTGTGAGGCGCTGGGGATGCGGCAGTCCGCCCCCGGCTGTACCCCACCGGCGAGACCAAGGGAATGTTATACCATCCATAAAAGACATGTACTGATAACTAAACTGCTATTGGAAAATGCACTTCCTCCACCAGATTAGAGCTATACGCATGGTGCTGATGTTCTTTCATAGCAACAAAAAGGATAAGATTTTTATTTCTCTTATATTTCTTTAATCAGATTATTTTAACCATGTTTTATTAACGTATGTAATTTCAGTATCATGTTATGTATCTTTATTGTAATCCTTTATGCACCTGTGTTTTAAAATTGTATTTTTAAATCTGATTCCTTTAATGTTTCTCTGTACTTATGCATTTTAATGGGAAGCACAACTATACATGTATTACCTCTCCGTAAAGCACTTTTAACTGCAATTCTGTATGAAAATTGCTCTATAAATAAATATTATTATTATCTTATTGTGAGCTGTTTGTAATCAGTAAATGTCAAATGTCATAACCGTTTTAGTTTTCTTGCATTTAAGGTAATCTTGCATATATAGTTCCCAAATCAATTTCTATGATAATAAAACACAGAAGATACGTTTTTTCTGATACAAATAATATACAGCACTTCATAGTGACTTATAGGTTTAAATATAGTATATCGGGACTAAACAAAAGTGGGAAAATGGGGTAAAATGCACTTAGACCCTAAAAGGTTTAAATTAAAGTCCAGTCAGCCAGACAGAGGTTCATGGGATGCCCATCTGCAGATGATACTTGAAAGAGATTAGGTCTGGTATGTCTCTAAGTACAGTAACAGAAGAGAACAGCAGTCAGGACAGCAGTCATTACCCATGTTCCGCAATTATGTATTTTATTGCTTTTTATGCTATTGTTATAGACCAATAGCTTAAAAAGCTAGAAAATACATGCAGACAGCTGCATGTATGGAGAAAACAAACACTGCTCATCACCTGCCCAATACCAACAAACAGTGAAGCATGGTTGTGGCAACATTTGCCCAGTGGTTAGAGCAGAGCAGAGCAACAGGTGATCCAGAGGTCATTGGCTCAAACCCTGGTAACTGCTCATGGTGGTTAGGTGGCCCCTTGCATGGCAGCCATCACCATCGATGTATAAATGGGTGAATTTGAGGCAATACTGTACAGCGCTATAGTTGGAGTTGGAAAAGCGCTATATAAATGCAGTCCATTTACCATTTATACCACATCTAAATCCAGTGACAGGCTAACCATACATTATCCAATTGTAAATTGTGTTTTACAATGGATTTTAGTCACTGTTTAAAAATGTATGGTTACTTCTTGAAAAATTACTTGACAATTTGTACCTGAGTTACTTATCAACCCCTCTATCTGTATCTTACTGTAGGTCTCCCTCAGGCCAACAGAGCCAAAGTCTTCAAGGATTTAACAATAGAACAAGGTTTCTTCACCTCCAAAGACTTTCTGCCCATGGTGGCAGGAGCCAGCAAGCCAGGTAGCTATCGTATACCTGCTGAGACCTAGGATGGTTGACTAGGACAGGATGGTTAAGTGCTCTGGGTGTTGGGCTCCCAGCCAGAAGGTTGTGGGTTCGAACCCCGGTGTTAACCTACCTGTAAGCATTCTTGAGCAAGATGTCAGACTCTGACTGTTGTCAGTGCTTATGCACAGAACAGTAGTTCGGCATAGCCGGCCATTCCTGGAGACCCTGAATGGAGTCCTGTATGGGGCTCCAGTAGGGGACTCCATAGTTCTACTGGGAGACTTTAAAACGCATGTGGGTAATGATGGAGACACCTGGAGAGGAGTGATTGGGAGGAACCTGATCTCTGGCATCCCTGTGGAGGTTGGAGACATTGAACCTGAGTGGGCAATGTTCAAAGCTTCCATTGCAGAAGATACGGCATATAGCTGTGGTCTCAAGGGGCGGTAATGCTGGAATGCTGTCCGACTGAAGGAGGGATATATTGTCCCGGAAGTCTCCGTAGGCGGTTGCAAGCCCGAAGGACTGCAACATCTGCTGCAGCAGAAGCAAAGAAGCCGGTGTGGGAGAAGTTCGGAGAAGCCACGGAGACTTTCGGTCGGCACCAAAGTGTTTCTGGAAAATCGTCTGCCACCTCAGGAGGGAAAAGCGGGAAACCATCCAAGCTGTTTACAGTAATGATGGGACACTGTTGACCTCAACTGAGGAGTTAATTGGGCAGTGGAAGGAACACTTTGAGGATCTCCTTAATCTGGCTGACACGATCTCTATGGTAGAGACAGAGCTGGAGAGTGATGGGGGATCATCATCAACTTCCCTGGGGGAGGTCACTGAGGTAGTAAAACAACTCCACAGTGGCAAAGCCCCAGGGATTGATGAGATCCATCCATGAAATGCTAAAAAGCTTTGGATGTGGAGGGGATGTCTTGGATGACACGCCCCTTCAACATTGCGTGGAAGTCGGGGACAGTGCCAAAGGAGTGGCAGACTAGTGTGGTGGTTCCTCTCTTTAAAAAGGGGGACCAGAGAGTGTGTGCCAATTACAGGGCTATCACACTACTCAGTCTACCTGGTAAAATCTACTCCAAGGTGCTGGAGAGGAGGGTTTGGACGAAGGTTTGAACCTCAAATTCCATCCAGGTCGTGGAACAACTGACCAGCTCTATAGTCTCGCAAGGATCCTAGAGGGGGCCTGGAAGTAAGCCCTTCCGGTGTGTTTTGTGGATCTAGAGAAGGCGTATGATTGGGGTGCTGCAGGAGTATTGGGTTTCAATTCCATGAAACTGTACAATTTGGAAAAAATTTTCATTAGGAATATGTCAATGGCATATGTAGGGGATTTGTGACATTGTGTAATTTATATATTTTTATTTATAAATCACATATTCAGTGACACTGGCCTATAAATGGCACTCATGTGAGGGTGAATAATTATTTACTCACTTTTTAATCATCTACCTTAAGGGATGTGTAGCTGTCATTCATCACTCCCAGAACTTCATGGAGCGGTGATAGTTTTAGGGGCAGGGGACACAGCATTTGATTGTGCCACCTCAGCCCTGCGCTGTGGAGCCAGGAGAGTTTTCGTCTGCTTCAGAAAGGGATTCACCAACATCCGGGCTGTTCCTGAGGAGGTGAGGTTGAATTAATAGACAAACAATATATAACTTTTGCCATTGGCAGCAATCAGTCATGGGATTGTAAGCCAAAGGCACACTTTAACGAAGTTAATGTCCGCAGATACCAAGTTTACTTGACGCCACACAGTCTGAATTTTGGAAATATACATGATTCCATTAAATTAGACTCTTAGGCTAAACCGAATTAGACAACCGGTGTTCACAAACAGTGGTTTGAAGCACGTCCAATTAAAACACTTTAGATTATAAAAACCTATAAAATTATAAAACAATAAACTGATAAAATTGTCAAAACTAGGTCAAGCCAAGCGTCCGCTTGTAAATTTCGAAGTTGCAGAACAAAGAAAAATGTATTGTAACATGAGGTGATGGCTAACAGTTCCGGGGTTTTAATAATGTCCTGATTAATGTCCTTCTGTCTCTGTCAGAGCTGCACTCACATTCTTATTTAAAAAAAAGCAATTCCACAAAAACATACTTTCAGGCAGGAATGTGCTGTGATGGCACCCAGTCTGCCCCATCTGCCTCATCTGCCTTTTTCCCGTAAGCATTCACTGGCTAGCTAGATAGGTCAGTCATGGTATGATCAGCTAATGCTAAGTGTTTTTAACATGATTATAATTTAACAAAATAACAGTAGATAGATCCTCTTCCTCTTATTAAAATCTAATTAGTTATAGATTAATTAGTTATAGATTAAAAAACCTCCTTTGAACAACTGCCCCCACCCCTGGGGGTGCACACCTCACTACCCAACTATAGATAATATTTTTTTTAAATATAAATGTCTAACAGTATTTATTATACACGTCTGGATAGCCAAGCCTCTCACCTAGCAATGTAATCTAACAACCATTGCCCAAATGTAAGCATTTTTCAAAGTCAACCAGATTAAAACAAATATCACATTTATGCGCTTGCAAATATCGTGCGTGCGTGCCAAAACACTCGTAAAATCTTTTTTTTTTATGTCATGTTGTGTGTTTCTTTGGAGATTATCAGAAAGAGCGAACTCCTATTGTTCTAACAGTGGTCTCCCCTTGCCCATAGCAGCATGCCTTAGGAAGTTATCTTATAAACAACGCAACACAAATTATGCATTTAGAATTAGAAATTGCGCTCTGCACCTTACCTGTGCGTTAGTTGAAAAAATCTGCCCGGAATTGAGCGAAGAATGTTTTTAAAACCATAATCCAAAACCGGTTGAATGTCTCGAATGAAGCATGGAATCAATTTTGGAAAAAATTACGTCGATTTGAGACTGCGGTTCTATGGGAACTGTAGTTCTATTATAGGGCGCTGGCGTCTTATACACATACTACAGTCTGCCGAAGGCTAAACTGCTTCTATAACGTTACTTTCCTGTTTCTCTGGATAAAAAACGAGTCGTTTAAGGGGTCACATGTTTAATATGGTCAATCACAGCTCTGGCAATTTTGAAGGATTTCAATTGACGTCATCATTTGCTACAAATACAGCTATAAATAAATTTCTCAGTCAGAGAAAATTAAATTATTACACTTAGACTGTAGGTTAGTATATATATATATTAACAAAATAACATAAATAGGCACATTTATAAATATTTATTTATCTGAAGATGTATAAGGACAAACGATTTCAAAATTTCTGACATTCACAATAAAATGCAGGCTATTTAAATCTACTCATACTATATTAAACTTCCTCAGGAGAGCTGTTTTAAAGAGATCAGGAAGTGATTTTATCCCAATATCCCAAATATATTGCAGCGGGGCATATTCAATATACATCAACTAAATATCTAATTCATAAAAATAGTCAACTATAATAAGTGTCAGTCAGTGTGACAAAAAGCACTACATTGCAAAGGCCTACGGGCTGAATGGGAGTGGTCGTAATTTACCCCATACTCTCTACCCCTTTCAATTCTACTGTGTACAGCTACAAGATGAACAATCTAAAATGCCCACTTGTCTATCTAGCAACCATGGCAACTGAAAAATGGACACCAATTACCCTTATGTGGCCTCGAGGGGATTGCACCCTTGACCACTATACACTAGAGCTTTGTCTCAAATCGCGTACTTCACCAAGTACACTTTAACTAAGTGCACTATGCGCGCTATGTACTTACCTGTGTAATGCGTACATTTGGAGAGAGTAGTATTTTCTCAAATCGAACACTCAAGTTGTGCACTTACCGGGCATGACAAACGCAACATTGGATTCTCACCTGCTAAAATAAAATATCTGCAGGCTTATTTTTAGCTCACTTCTTCAAAACGAACGCACATACATTTATTGGATGTGATTTGGAAATTACTTAGTAGAAAGTGCTCCTCCCACTGGCTGATAAAAGGCTACCGGCAGGTACCGTGTGTTGATTTATATTATTTTTGTTGTGATATACATGGCTGATATAATGTTGTGCTATATAATTACCCTTATATCACACTTACCTAAACAAAATAGTAATCAAAATGTCATAATCTGTGCTCTAACTTGACTGACAATAACAGTGTACATTCAGAATCAAAACAGATAATAATACTTTCTACATTATGCTAATGAACTCTTAAAATTTATTACTTTTTGTAGTCATGAATACTAATCCCAAAAGACAGCTTCCATCCATCCATCCATCTTCATCCGCTTATCCAGAGTTGGGTCGCGGGGGCAGCAGCTCCAGCAGGGGACCCCAAA
>JAODUK010001448.1:0-12839 GCA_027564635.1 Typhlichthys eigenmanni | reverse complement strand
CTGTATTTTTACATGTATTTATTTATTTATTTGTGAATTTCTACATTTATTTATTTAATTATTTTTACATACATTTACAAAAATACAAAATAATACAAAAATGTAATTATTCTTTCAATTATTTTTATATTTATTTAATTATTTATACTTTTCTATATATATTGATACTTTTATATATTTATTTATTTATTTTTTATTATGGCAGTCCTGGTCCTCCATAAAGCACCGCCCCCTTTTCGCCTGTCCTCCAATAGCGGCTGAACAGTTTTTGAATCCGACAGACTGTCGATTTTCTTGTTATAGCCTACAATAGAGACAGAGCACAACGTGTCATACTCTGAAAACCACACCCACCGGTGGGGAAACAGGTTTCAACGCTCCATTGATTTTGCATTGTGTTAAGCTAAGCTAACGTAATTTCCGACTTCTACAAAAAACTGAAACCTTCCTAAAAGCTGTTGTCTGACAGGATGCAATACCCACAACATAAAGAATCGAGGACTAAAGCTGCACCCGAACACCCACAAGGGAAAACATGCGTTTGAAAATGTACCTCAAATGGGAAGAGTTTAGTTTCCTCAAATCTGTTCTTCTCGTAGCTCATAGCCTTTGCAGTTTTCATAAACAGTACATTTACATTTACATTTATGGCATTTGGCAGACGCTTTTATCCAAAGCGACTTACATTTGTCAGTAGTTGGACAGGTCATATACCAGCAATTATAAGCAAACAATATTCTAAATAGAACAAATGCAGCATAATGTCATTATACCTATTAACACATATAAAGTGCAATAGTTAATGGCCTAGCTAATAAAGTGCAATAGGTAATGGGCTAGCTAATAACTTTTTTTTTTTAATATATAAATGGTGAGATAAGAGCATGAGAAGTAAGTGCAGGACTTAATTAGGAGTGCTAAGAGGTGGCGAGGTCGCTTGTCACGTTCGCGTTCCGCCAACTAAAAAATAGCCACGATACAGTATGCACACTATACAATAGAGAACGCATATTCAATAGCACGTACTATAGAATTCAGATGCAGCCCAAGTTTTCATAACCTGTCGAACTCAAAAAAATAGCGGTGAAGGAGAACAGGAGACCAAACTGCATACAGGCAATAGAGACACACGTCATATTGCATTGACAACTACGCCTAGGTAGGTATACACAAACTGTATTCCAAATGCTTTACCTGATAAAATATTTGTTATTTCACCATGCTAAATTATTATTTTGGCACACTATGTCAACAAGTCACCACATTGAGTATTATGATCCCACAGCTGACCTATTTTCCCCTGATAATGCCCCATAATGTCTCACTCAAAACCTTGATTTTTCGGATTGATAGGTTATGCAAACATAGTTCTAAGTTCTTTACCTTGTGGGTAGTGCATCCTGTCACACAACAGCTTTTAGGTAGCTTATAGCTTAACGTTTGAAAAATAGAAATATTTATAAGTAATTCATATAGAAATCCAGATCATTTGAAATTGTTTGCAAATTATTTTCTAAGCTACAACTTTCTTAAACGCCACCAGAGAGCAGTATTACTCTCTGTAAATTCCTCTTGGCAGCTGAAGAGTGCTGAGTTTTTAGTTCAGTTTGTTTCTATGGCATGCGCACACACACGCACACACACACGCGCACACACAAACACGCAAACAGCATTTTACCCTGGCTCCCCTGTGCAGGCGATCCTTCATGATGCCAATGAACTCTTTGTAGGACAGCTGGTCGTCGTGGTCCACGTCGAAGATCTTAAAGATGGTGTTGACTAGGTGACGCGTCAGCTTCAGGCCGGTGGCCACGTACACCGCCCGCGCAAACTCATCTAGCACAGCAGAGAGCAGCAGCAACACAGAGGGAAGACCAAATCGGTCAGTGTTTCTCCCTCAGCAGAGGGAGAGAACGTGAGGGAAAACAAACATACACTAGACGCGTGATTTCCCCCGCACCTTGTCCGATGGAGCGCGCAGCAAAGTTGTACATCTGCATGGCGATGGCAAAGTCCTCCAGATTGTTGAGAAATTGGAAGAAGGATCTGAACTCATCGAATGTTATTCCCTGGTAACAATAAAAGAGGTTACAGCTCAGCCTAATAGACCGCAAATGAGATATATCGTGTAAGAGACAGGCCAAGGCTCTGCAACACCACTGAAATATTTACAGCAGGCTCTCATCCATGGCGACCTCAAATCAAGAGCAGCCTCTCTCAAAGCACAGCAGCTATGCAACACCGACCAAGATAAATGTACACCTCCCTCAGCAAAGGAAAGGCTGGATGAAATGACACAATTAATGACCAATTGCAGTCATTAATGGGGTGCATGATGCAGTGCTCTTGCAGAAACGTATTCCCTTGAGAACTTGCACATACAGTAGATATTCGTAAGCCATTCCATCCATGTCATAACCAATAGGACACCTGCATACATATTGCTTCCAGAAAAAGACGATGCAACCATCTTATAAACCAGGGCTGTATGATATTGATACATGCTCTGTGTGGTGTATGAAGTTCAAATCTGGTTCAATCAAGGCTGGATAAAAAAAATTAAGAAATACAACCATTCATAAATCAACAAGTGTACAGTTGGGCATTTGATGCATTGACTGACAGATGGGCAGACAGACAAGCAGGACAGACAGATAACTGTCTGAAAGTATTGTGTGAGGTACAGACCAACCTGCTTCTGAAACAGCATATTTAGAAAGGGACAAAAGCACAACATTCTGCATAAGGACCACACACCTTCAACGTGACTAAACAGATACAGCATGCTACTGTATATGAAGGGCTGCCTTCAACGTGACTAAACAGATACAGCATGCTACTGTATATGAAGGGCTGCCTTCAACGTGACTAAACAGATACAGCATGCTACTGTATATGAAGGGCTGTGACAGAAAAGAAAACGGGATTCATTTTTTGATTTGATTAGTGGTGAAAGGTCCTGATTTATTATTATGTTATTTTATAACACTGGTCTACCTTTCACTTTCTTACTTATCTTTATCCCCTTAATAAATAACTGTCTCTAAATATAAACATTTATTTCAATGCGATTGAAAGTGATTAAATGTAATACAAATAGTGTTTTGTTTAGTTTCATTTCACCATAGAGTTTCTTCACAAATTACATTTCAATATGCATCAATCTCATCGATTCTCAGAGAAAACCACCCATAGCTGTCAGCAGCTTGTCAGAATACCGGTACAATAATTTTCTAAATCTATTAGTGTGTGTGTGTGTGTGTGTGTGTGTGTGTGCAAGAGACCACTGTTGGCAGGTAAAATGTCAGTTGTCAGTGTCAAATGTAACACGCATGGTGCAGTCAAGCATGTGTGTGTGTGTGTGTGTGTGTGTGTGAGTGAGTGAGTGAGTGAGTGAGTGAGTGAGAGAATTAAAGCCTCATTTATACTTGACAGAATCGCGACGGCGCGACAAAAATGTGCGGCCTAGCGCGTTGGCCCTGCGCGCCCGTCTGCAGCCATGGCTCGCACCTCCCGTTTGTTGTAACAATTGTGTCTGGCGCAGACTACGTGTTGCGTATAATATAATGCAGATGGCCTGCAGAACGTGGAAGGAATAGATCGGGACAGAGCAACCGTTGCGAACCACAGTATTTTAAGGATAGGCCTTGACTGTTATGTGCTTAACAGCTAAATACTGCAGAATTAAAACATGAAATAGCTTAGTTAGTTTCTGTTGCTGTGCGAAGGTCCGAAACCTCCCGTTCACATAACATCCCTTTACGTCTGTAGAAAAGGTTTATTAAAATAGTTTCAACATTGTCCTACTATAATAGCCAGTCTGATTTGACTGAAAAGACAAGAGACTCTTTTTATTTACAAACTGGTGAACAGCACCAACGATGTAGGCTACGTAGAATACACTCCTAACTATGCTTTTCTTCAGCGGGCAAACTGACATTAGCTGGCTCTTTCTCTGTGAAAACAACACAAAACATACGTATAAACTGTAACAGCATTGTAGACTAGGCTACACATTCTCAAAACAATAGCAAAGGAGTTCGCAGGACTTCCTCAACGAGTTCCTACAAATTTTTGTATACATTTTTGTAAATGTATGCATGGACTGTACATGCAGCTGAATTTGTGTGAAAATGTTTCTGTTTGCCACCGTATATTTGTGAACACATCTGCGATTCTGCGTTGACATGGTTGAAATGGTTTGTGTGGGCTGATCTTTATGTGTGTGCGTGTGTGTGTGTTTGTGTGTGTGAGATGTAACAGGCTCAGTGAAGCGCTGGGGTGTGGGGAGCCACAATAGCCTGGGGCAGGGAGGACGGTGGGAAACTGGAGAGGGCTGCAGGCTGCAGGCAGCCCCCCTTGCATCGGGATTGAGGAGGGGATGGAGGAGGGGATGGAGGAGGGAGGAAATGTAAAAAGAAGGGTTTTTGGGGAAACGGTGATCCCCTTGAGGGGCAGAGGGCAGAGCTAGCAGGTATAGGGATTAAATATCATGCATAGAGATACTGCAAGAGGGTGGGAGATCTCTGGGCCATCCTGCCTTCTCTAGCAAGGCAGTCAACCAGGTTAATGTGAAAACATGTTGTTTACAGTGTCAGGGTTAGGGGTCGACGCATGCTGAAAGGCAACAGTAGGCGCCGTTAAAAGTCCACTAAGCAATGTTTTAGACCAACAACGTTATACATGAACATACAGTAACTTAAGTGTGCTTTTACTTGCACACAAAAGTGTATATTCAAGTCATTTTGTACGCATAATTAGCTATTTTAGGCTACATAGCGCGGGTTGTGATGGTTGCTAGAGACCAATGGGGTTAGCGTTGGCACAGCTGCAGCTACACCATTAGCTGTCAGTATCCAAGAACTGCTGTTTACAAGAGAAAACCCATTAGACCTTGAAGGTCCTGATTATTTTCTATTGCATGTTTTGTAATAATACAGTGTGTGTTTGGTTCATTTATGTAATTTGCTTTGAATATTCAATAATTGATATTTTCACAATCAATTGCTTTCTTCTTCCATGTACAGTAATGTGTAAGAAGACAGCTTGAACAGACATTGTATTCCTGTCAGTCGGTACCTTATCATCAGGTATACACTGGCGAACGTTCTCCAGGTAGGCGTTGATGTTCTCAACATTAGTAAAACGTAGCAAGATCCTGGCAAAGTCCTCCTCACTGATGGTGGTCATCCCCTTGGAGTAGGTTAGAAACTCTATCTCCAACACCTCAGTCTGGAGGTTATCCATGAACCTTGAGGAGATAAAAAAGAGATCCCAGTCAGTCCACCAGTTTTCTCAGTCTCATCTACTGTACCAAGCACAAGAAGGCACATAAGCTAACAAACAATACATGCTTGATAATAACAAGTTATATACTGTATATCAGTGTGGCCACTACACCTGTAGAAGTCGTCAAAAGTAAGCTCCGCCTTCCCTTTCTTTCCAAAGAAATGGACCAATAAGGTGGTGTCAATCATCAGGTTGTCATCTGCTCGCTGTGACAACCATGGAGATAAAACAAATAACCAATTAGTGCCAGATGGCCGTAAAACAATTGTTGTGATTGGTGGAGTGGAAAAAAATCCATCATCAATCCAAAATGGCATCCACTGCGCCAAGTCAGGAGGGAAGCAGCTTATTGCACGTGCACACAACGTGCGTGTGAAGAGCAACATCAAACTGGCAATCAAACTGTCAACTTAGACGAACAGCCATTACGATATTGGTCAAGTTCTGTTTGGGAGGGGGCTCCAGATCACATGACGTGTGAAGACCAGCAGAGACCACCTTCTTAATTGACAACCTAGCATAGTATAAGAACAGGCAGGCTGCCATGAAGGTATGTTGTAGTACATATACTGTACAAATAACTAAGTACGTACTCTGCCTAGCTGTTACATCGCCATCTGCTTGGGAGCCCTAATCGAACGTGGCCGTTCAACGCACCAGTCTAGGCAGCGGAAGAGCTGAAGTCTAATCTCTTGCAAATGATACGTTCGTCGATATGACCAGCCCGTTTGTCAGTCTTCTTCAACCGTGGCTGAGATATTTTCTTTCAAGTTAGGACGTGTGTGTGTGTGTGTGTGGAGAGACCAGGGTTCTTCTCTTCATGCCGCCCAGACTGGTGAGGAGCACAGACCAGTAAAGTACAAGAGGTGCACACAGATCAGCCCACATGAAGATAAACAGACGCGCACACACACACACAGACGTATACAGATAGCAAGAACAACAGCAAGAGAAAGAACAGAGGACTAAGCGCAGAAGCAGGCAAACACGAGGACAATGCATGTACGTACCAATGCCACATCAACACACAGATACAGCAGCACAGAGCAGAAACCACACTGACACAAAAAGCACAGAATGAGGCGATTGCACCTATTTCCGTCCGCAGACATCACCTCTAGCTTGTCTGTCCTTCTAACTCTATTTACTGTACATGGGGTCTACATATGTCTCTGGCCTTGTCTCTCTAGCGCGTGTGTGTGTGTGTTTAGTAAGATACCCACTTAGGAGGTTTTGTTCTGTTTGCTCAGACTACGTACTCACTGTTTAACACTTCCTTAATCCCCTTCCACAAAGCAGAGACTCTCAGAAGAGGAGCGAGGAACTGGGCCTGTGTGTCATGTATGTGCCTTCCAAACTACTGCGTGAGTGTAAACGTAATGTACTGTATGTGTGACAAGAAAGGTGTGTGTGTGTGTGTGTGTCTATTAGTGTGTTGATGAGTCTTATCTGAGAAGGGTGTAAAAGACCCTGATAAAAGCCAGCTCTGGAGCAGGAGGAGAGGATGATTGACATTGTCTGTCCACCGGTTTGACCTCGCTGCCTGCCATGCCCCACCCAGCCATACGTTTTGTCCAATCCAGTGCCATGCTGAGATACAGTATGCAGACATCAGATGGCAAATTATCATGTCCTTCTCAGGCAGGAGGTGCATTTGTGCCATTTCCATCATCATCATCGCCATAATCAACATGATGCCATATGTGGTTCTACCTCAAGGTTAAAATCCTACAATCCCATGTGGAAGAGGAAAATGGCAAACAAGTTGGACAAGAGATTCAACACAGAAAGAAGAAGAATGTTTACATTATGTTGTACGGTTGCACATTCCTAACATTTAATCTGAATGATGTCGGCTATATAATGTCCACTAAAACCTTGAACCGATAATGACGAATAGGATACAATGCTAGTTTAACTATGGGTTTTTATGGGTTTTTCTGTATACCAGAAATGTCTTCTGCCACACAATATATAATCTATTACTGTACTGGGATCACAACAGACACAGTTCATGTAAAACAGAATGCATAAAGACACCCAACACTGATTCTGAATCACTATGCTGTCTAGTCATTGCATCTTTACTGAGGGGAAAAAGACTTTGCAGATGTAAACAGACTTTCTGATTCATTCCACTGTCTTGTTTTCTGTTTCTAATTCACTTCAGTTCAGGGTCTCTGATCAGGAAAAGACCAGATCTAATGTGTGTAATTAAAAGTCTGCCTCTATGACACTTTTATCTACAGTGAATCCAGGTGGCGAGTTTGTCTTTACTCAGTTTGTCAGTGTGGTGCACTTAACCCCTATGATTTCCTTTCACCATCCCCCAACATCATTTGTTAGTTCTCATCACTGAAAAACTCCACTGCTCTTGGTGAATGCACTGATTAAAAGATGCTCTTACTAGCAGAATTGGGTGAAGATCCTTAAAATGCAATTAGCCAGGTGACTTGAGACAAGATCAAAACATTCAGTGGAAGGAACCCTCTGGCAGTGGGATTTTCCATCCAGTGTTATTCTTGCACTCTAATACTTATGAAAAACAAGATAAGGGGGGAGGGGGCATTCATCTTTCTTATCTTCTTGAGAAGGAAGATGTACGACGACTATTATGAGAATCTGCAACACTGATAAAACATCACTTCGGCACACAGTACAATATTTAATCTGTTTTGCAGTTATTTTCCACACTCATATTACAGTAGTGATCGTTGCACATAAACTAACAGCTTGTGGTTCCTGGAAGCTCATCCACTGTGAGCTCATCACCATGACGATGTAATGGTTGCCACGCCCACAAGCCACGAGCTGACACCTGGTGTGCACGCCTGTTTGTCAGCGTGTGTGTGCGTGTGTTTGTGTGTGTGACACACATGGATCTTTGATCTTGGAGCTGAATGTAAAAACAGTAATTACTGATGTAAACACTAAATGACCTTCCCCAACCCCTCTTCTAGCTTTCGAAATCTAGCAGAGGAAGTCCATATGGCAAGTCATTGCAGATTATTATACCCATACCATTATTTATATATTTATTGATCGAGTTGGTTAGATAGAGATTATAGCTAATAGACATTTTGTGAAATTCAGCAAATATCTCCTCACGGTATGCTACCTGTCCATTTCGTGTGCATGCTGAAAAAACATCTGGTGTTTCTGCACAGCCCAGGGTCTAGCAATGCAAACATAAACAAAGTGGTGCAAATCATCACAAGACCATCCTATGTGTGTCCAAGTTGGAGGGCGGAGCTTCTGAGGGAGCACTAGCACTGAAGGAAGAGGCGTTTTTGTTTTGATGAGTTCAAACATCAACAGTCTTTCTCCAGCTTTACCATAAATACATTTTTTACCATAGCTCACCACCTCTCTATGGTGATGGCGGCATTAGCTTTGACCCTCATCTCATACACTCTTATTGAATAAAATCTTAGCTTGTCTGTCTTTTTAATCCCCTTCTTTGCACGCACCGCTTCCTGTCTTTGATTTAACTTTCGTCTATTTTTATAGTTGTCTGCGCCTCCTTCACCTGACAAACATGGTGAGGTAATTGTGACTATGCTTTGTATGAATCCCTCTCTCCCTCTGTCACTGACTGTCAGTACATCCTTCCCCAGACGAAAACAGAGAGGTGTAACGGTGAGTAATCTGTTGAGTAAACACCCCCTTCCTTAAATATTACCCTTCCACAGACGAACGCACACACACACACACACATTCCCATATTCGGCATCTTTTCATGTTTGCGGGATATTTTTATACTTAACTTTAACTTAACTTACTTAAGTATATTTATTCTGGTATTTTTCTTTGTCAAGTTTTCTCATACTTTTAACATACTTTTTACATTTAACATAATACTTTTGTTGTAGTATACGTTTTCTACAATACTTGCTAGCACTTCTAAATCTTATCCACCCTTTTTTTCCTCTTCTCTGTCGGATCTGTCTGTTCTGACCGTGTGATATCCCTGCAGATGAAAGGCTCCTGGGTGTAAATACAAGGTCAACCCCATTACCCTCCACTGTTATTATCTCCACCTTAGCTTCCGCTGCTATTAGCTGCTAGCCTGCCACTGGATCACTTAGCCTGTCATTAGGCAGCTAGCCTGCTAGCTGTAAGCTAGCCACTCCTATTATTAATCACTACTTTACCAGCTCCTTGAAGGAAGTTCAATGGCAGTTTAGCTTGCCAGTGGCAGTTGGCTTCCTTGACTATTTAAATTGATAATGCTATTGGTGATTAGTAATAAGGTACTTCAAACTAGCCGTTTCCTAATCAGGCAGGCCTATATTTTAGGCTTTCATAAAAGTGTAATTGCAATTACCTGGAAGAATTTTAGTCAAAATAGGAAGGATGTATAGTAATATTATGTAATCTGCGATCAATATTCTCATGGTGTTATTTAAATGTTTGTTGTAAAATAAATGGTGATTTTACTGGACACCAAAGCTACACAACTAGCCACATAGACACATACTCAAAGCATACTGAACAGGCCTAACGAAGGAGAACATAATACAATAAGGGAAACATAAGCAGGTTATTACTGAAAACACAAACATGTAGATCTAAGAAGGACAACATAGTATGCTACAGCATGGTTCATTAGCGCAACCACTACAAAGACAAAAGATTAATTGTGAAACAATGACAATTAACATGAACAAATATGAAGAAAGAAACATCTTATATTTGTTCAGACGGAATGATTGAATTATTGAATTGAGATGCGAGGAGGTACTACAACATTCAGTCGGCTACACCAGACCATTTACAAATGTCTGCGTAGGGATCTAACAGGTACAAATTGGAGGGTTGGGAAGATATTTTTGCAACTGAATAGTGACAGAAGAAGACGGGTTAAGGAGTGAGAGGATGAAGGCATGAATTATTCAATGTGACCATTTACATGGCAGGGAGAAAAACAAACACACAAAGGGAATGTGAGATGGACAGACAGACAGAGGACAGTATACCTCTGCCAGGTCAGAAAAGAGGGCTTGACTGGTGCCTCGTCTCAGTATGTCCCAATAACTCCGTGCCACAAACTCCTGACTGTCTGTTTTTAGTACCTGCAGGAGCGGTCAAGTATAGGGCCAAGGTCAATTCCATAATTCCGTCATTCACAAATAAATTTGCACACACAATAGAAATTAAATCTATTTGGTCAAAGGTCAAATTTGAAGAAAGAAAACATGTTGCTTCATTTTGATGAGAGATTCAGAATGAACACTCTTCTGTGTAACTTACATACCGGTAATTTAGCAGACGCTTTAACAGTTACAAAGTCACAGTTATAAATATTCTAATGAGCTGGAACGGGGTATCTTGTTCAAGGATTCTTACAGGTAGGTATAATGTCAGGGCTTAAACCTATGATCTTCCAGACAGGAGTCAGACAGCTAGACCACTACTAGACTATCCTGCCTCTATCCTACCCATTGTGCCAGCATGTGCACATTACATGCATGTACTACCAACATAGACTACCACATGCTGTAACAACCAAAATAATTCATTTAGGCTGAATCTCTCATCAAAACAAACCAAATCCTGCAATGTTCTTACGATAATGACATCATAAGAAAACGTTTTGGGTAAGTTAAGACATTTTTTCCCAATATAACCTATAGAGTCTCAACAGATAACCGGAAATTAATAGTTTGATTCGATTTTGGTCACAAATCACAGCTGGGAGAGATGGAAAGTTCAACAATTGCATATGAAATAAGGAAAGATCTTATCATCAATAAAAATGAACTACACTATCAAGTTACATTTGAAGTGTTGATGTGACTGTGAATTGACCCCAACCCTTGTGTCACATAACACAACATCGAAACCACGTTAGTGTGAAAAATAAGAGAAAGGGTTGAATGATGTTGTGTTTGATCCATTTGATCCATCATGGATAACCCCACCCATATAAATCATAGACATCAATACAATGCAGAGTGTTTCAATTAACATAAGACAATTCAAATACATTTCAGAAATGTAGTTATAAAACTTTGGAGACAGAAAAACTAGGCTGTCCCTTTCAAATCTTTAAAGCCCTTAAAATAAATATCCTCTGTTGGCTTTTAGAATGATTGGGCACCCACACCTGTACACACACACAAACACATGCACACACACACACACACACACACACTGTTTAATAGTGGAATTGATTTAAAAGCATTGCTATTCTCTTACATGTGTTTTCAAGCATCCTGAATGACACAGCAGCACACCCAGCTCAACACACTAACGTCCAGGGCCCTCTCGCCTGGTGCTAATGTCCTGACCACCCACCTTGTGTCTCTCCAGGGACTATGCAGCAGTGGCCATTCTGACAGGGCCCTGCTCTGGTCTAAACAGCACAGGGACAATGCGGCCATCCATCATAGGAGTGACAGAAGATAGAGAGAGAGAGAGCGTGCGTGCATGTGTGTGTTGGAAGTAAGAGTATGATGCAGAAACAGTGGAGGGTAAGTTTTAGAGTAGACACAAAAACCACACAAAAGTCCCTGGATAAGAGATATTTCGGACCCCTTATTGTAACGTTTGTGACAACAAGATATGTATATGTCCTTAGTGCCTTAGTATTTAAGTCAATAAATATGATATCCAATGTGATATAAATATTTTTTAAGCTAAATTGGTCACGGCACATCATTGACAAATGTGAATTGTTTACTACATGATTGTGTATGCCTTCCTCATAACGGCATGGTTAATTTGTTTGGACAGACTACATTTGCAGGAATCCGCTTCTCATTGTTACTCTCTTTTTAGCTCTAACAACATATTGTGACCCTCTACCCCGAGTGTGCACATACACCAGACCATCGCCTACAATGGCCTGAAACTGCCAGTGACTGATTCTATTTAAAACGTAGCGGTGTCTCAGATCATCCTAAATTACATCACACTCTATTTGTCAGAGATCATCGCTCCTGACCTATTAAACCCATTACTCCTCCTCTTTCTCTATTCATCTGCCTCCATGTCATCATTCTCTAATCACTCACATGGCCTGACAGATGGACACCCTCTCTTTGTCTATCTCTCTCTCTCTCTCTCTCTCTCTCTCGCTATCTATCCCTCTCTCATCCATCATCCATCTCCTCCATCCATCCATCCACCCATGCATCATCCATCATCCATCTCCTCCATCCATCCATCCATCCATCTCCTCCATCCATCTATCCATCCCTCCATCCTCCATCCATCCATCCATCCATCCATCCATCTCCTCCATCCATCCATCCATCCATTCATCCCTTCATCCCTCCACTAAGCAGTAGAGAGAGGGAAAGTGTGTGCTGTTAATGAGAGCTTTTTTGACAGCTACTTCGTTATGAAAGTGCTGTGGTGGAAGCCCCGCCCCCTTCAGCATACCCAACCAATACCCATCTCACAACCCACTCTTAGCTCTCGTCCTTTGATACTCTGCCACCTAACTGTTTAACCCCTTAAAATTCAGACGGCCCGCCCGCGGGCCGTTCACCATCTTGGTTGGGGAAGTTGTGTTGTTGACATGTTTAACTTAAAAGTTGTTC
>JAODUK010001447.1:0-12839 GCA_027564635.1 Typhlichthys eigenmanni | reverse complement strand
CAGTCCTCCTGGGGCCCCCACCAGCTCGGGGCCCCAGGCACTTGCCTGTCTCGCCTGTCCTATCGTGACGCCTCTGGCCGTAAAGGCTGGCGTAAGACAGAGGCTTCCCCTCGAGAGGCCGTTCCCTGTGCCCTCCGTATCTGCTGAGCCCAAACAGACACAGCCTTACTTTATGTAGTCCTCTTATTGACTTTGTTGTTGCCGTTCTATACACTGTATTAACCTACGTTTATATCTTGTTCCTACTACTGCAACCGTAGAGGCAACTATACTGTACACACACTGTAGTGAGTTTCCTTTCTGGTGTCTGGGTAATAGTTGAGCGGTGACTTGCTTGTACTGTGGTTTAATGCAAGTGTGCAACATCACTCCAGAGTGTTGAAGCCAAAGTGGAAATGCCTTTTAAGATGAATTTCTCTACAGGCCTCTAGGGGCTTTACCTCCGAACACAGTGATGTGCCCGAATGATGCATGGGTGTTGACGTTAAAGACACGTACTTTACCGTGATAATTATAAAGGTTTTCTTTTAATCGCCCACCCCTGCTATCCGCATTTGTTTTCAATGCAAATTCTTGGCTATATTCCTGTTTACAAAAAGTATATCAATGACTTGTGAAATGTTGTATATCTTTTTTTATTTAGTGTCTTACCTGAACACCTCAGCTTTGCTTTGCCCACCATGAGTCAACCCTTAAAGCATAAAGCCATGGGAATAATATTTAGTTGTATTAGCACCAGCTGTCGCTGGTGCAATGCACCAGCTGGCCTACTCTGCCCTGCTGTGAAGCTCATTCAGACAGCTAGACACACAACATCACTCGGCTTATCAGCCTAGCTGCTAATAATGCTACAAAATGTATGCTGCAGTCGTCACTCAAGACCACACCTTATTCCCATCAATCACAGTGGGGAATAGTTTCTTAATTACACTTATTTAGTGATTTTGCATTGTTAGCAGTCATCTTGAGTAATGCTAATAACAATGGCCATGCCTGCCTGTAACAGCTGCACGAGTTTCCCATCTCTTGCCTATTGGTAGAGCTGCTTCGTTAAAGGTAAAGTCCGCTATTGCAAGCTAATTTGTAAGATAATACACGTTTTGTCAAATACACCAAATACAGTGCATAAAGTGTCAAAAACCGCTCAACAAAGCCGTTTTGCTTCAGAATGTGTTTAAATGTGTGGAGTGAACGTAATGCAAATTATTAGCAAGCATTCTCGAAAATGACTAAGGTCCTTCTGAATCTCCTTTCTAACCCTTAAAGGTATAGTCAACTATTGCAAGCTAAATAAGCTAATATACTTTTTGTCAAGCTCAACAAATCTCTCATCGCATTTAGCAATTTTACAGTCTCCGTGCGTGTTGAAAAAATTATCTGATACTTCTACATAGCCCTGGCTCCGTAAATAGTAACAAAGTGTCGAACACTGCTCGTATAAGCCGCAGTACTACCCTTTGCAAGCACCCAACGAACAGCACTGACACTGCTTGCAAAAATAACTAGCTAACAACATATTTTGTTATTGTTGTGTTGTTGACCTATGTTGTTGGTCAAAACGGATAGCTATTTTAAGTTCGGGAGAAAATAGTCCAAGACTTCAAAGAATTAAGACAGGCTTATATCACCAGTTTCCTACCATGATCATATGGTATGTTGTGCTATTCTAGATACCTTACTGGCACCCCCAGCTAGGTAATCAAAGGCATCACAACACCTTTCTCTTTCTGGGCTACCTCGGGTGAATCTACCCTCTTTACTCCATATTAATCCTATGAAACACCTATGCTGTTCTGTCAACTGGTTGGGCTATTGTGTAACGGGCCTGGGATAACCAACCCGTGTTGCCCCTGGTGACTATAAGACAGGGAGACGGTTATTTTTATCCCCAGAACACATGCTAGAAAATAGATAGCAGCAGAAGGCTATGTGAAGTAGGGATGTTTAGCATTTGTTGCTCATTTATCTTCAAGAGCCAGCCAAAGTGGCTAGCTAAAATGTCTCTGTTTAATTGAATGGAGAGGAGAAATTGGATGGGATAGGGGTTGTGGCAGAAATAGGCAGGAAGATATTTTACTTAACGGATGGCGTCAGCTTTCTGCTGCTCCTCCGGCCCGGACAGACAAGGTGGAATAATGGAAGGGTGGTGACGTGGGGTGGTGGTTGAAACTGGGGCACATCCGCTGAGGACTCCAGTTACTGGCCTTGATGATACTGTGGTTTGCTGTTTATGTTTTTAGATGGCCCATGCCCTTATCCTTTACCTCCTCCCTCCCATATAACATGGTACTTCCTTCCAAATTTAATGCCAGGGTTATATCTCTCGTGGATGATGCAATGCTACTCCTCGCACCCCTAACCCCATTGCATGTAGCATCCCACCAGACGCGCGCCCCGCAACCCGAGAGCCTGGGAATAGCATTGACAGCTCCTTCTGCCGTGGACAGGGCCTATCTAGTTCGATCAATTAAAACACTAGGGTAGGGTAACACGAGCCTCTGGCATTAAAGGTTACCGTCTCTCAACTTACCGGTGTGTATTTGTATAGCGGCCATCTTGTCTTGCGTAACAAAGGTTTTATGAGCAACTGAATCAACACAGCAAAGTAGCCTTGACAAATCCAGCACACAAAATCCAATAATGGATCCTGATCTAATGTTAATGGGATTTTTAGGACTATGAGAGCGACCGTAAGTGGTTGTTTAGCTCTTATCCATGCCAAGGCATAACTTGAAAGCCTATTATACATTTCCCCTACCCACCTGGGGTGTCCTTTATGCTTATGGTGCAAACGCTATGCTCTCAACAGGTGGACCAAGAGGGCAATGCCAGTGTGAGTCCGGCTTGTCATTTTGCCCTATGAGTTTTGTGTTGCCACGAGGAGCTAGCCAGCCTCCTAGCTGGTATATCAGTCTCTTTTCACTCCATTGACCAGAGATGATTTAAGACTATTTCTTTGGAATTGGCAAACATGGCGCCATCCTTCTTGACTGTGTGGTGGAGATGTTGCTCTGCAGCAGCACAGCAATGTCCTCTATACAGAGATAATGTTTTCAAGGATTATTTTGGTCAGTGAGTTGTCCAGAATAGAACATTTCCATGTTAACACAAGCATCTTTTTTTTTTACTATGAAGAGATTGGTGCAATGAGGCTTACTGGGTGCAAAGTGAACGACCATGGCTCAGAGACGTGCGTACGCACGGTGCCTATGTGTCACTAACACATCAGACATCACGCACATTTTCTCTTTCACTTCCCAAGTCTACCACTCAGAACGTAGCCAGACAAGTTGACAGCTACCGTTCCCGCGGCTGAGAATTGAATTACGGATAGACGCACAGCGGCGTTGGAAGGGTTTCAAAGCTTATCTCTTCTTTTCCTTGTTAAGATTAAAGTAGTCAGAGGCACTTCTGATGGCAGAGATAGATAAGCGAGGGAGGAAGGATGTTGTCTACCCCACTGTAGGAGAGACTGGTTGAGCATGCCACATTGTGCTGTATTGGGGCAGGTGCTCTATATACAGCAAAGTTATTCTGTATGAAGTGTTATGGTTTAGGCATTCTTTATTTCAAACCTTGTTCTAAGTTTTCCCCTAAGGCAGAGTATCAAGAACCTTTTGGAGTAATTGTGAAATCAAAGATGTTGCTTTTACTGGATTGTGCGGATACAGCAGCTATCCCACTGCCCCTAAGGTAGCTGCTTGTGTTCTACAGTAAGTAGGTTTTAAGAAATAGTCAAAGTTATATGCAAATGCCATTTAGCGTAAGTGGTAGCACTCTATACTGTAGGAATCTGACACCAGCTTGACAGAGTTGCCTTTCCCTTTTCCTGCCAGCAGGATGTCACTAAAACCTCTTCACAGGAACACCCCCAGCTCCAGTCACAAAGAATTCCCAGCAAGAAAAAAAAAACAGGAAGATTTTAGCTTGAAAAACAGAAATGTGAGGTTGTAAAATGTCTCTTCCCTTAGCAGACTGCATTCAATCTGCTGACATTTTGAAGGGGAAAAAGAGTAAAAATCATAGGCTTATCAATAGGTAGACACAGGGACTGACAATCAGAAACAAATGGCGGCACTATTTTCATAGTGTTTTCATTTCAGCTTTTCTTTGTGCGTGTGTGTGTGTGTGTGTGTGTGTGTGCGCGCGCGCGCGTGAGCGTGTGTGCGTGTGTGCCTTTGAACATGATCCACCCGTATGTTGTGCTGTGTTTTGCAGGGTATGAAAAAACAGAGGACACATCAGAGAAGACGTCCTTAGCTGACCAAGAAGATGCCCGCTTGATACACCTCAGCCAGCCACAATTCACCAAGTTCTGCTGCAACCGTGTCAGGTGAGGAGAAGGCATTGGTCCTCAGGCTGGGTGTCTGGCTCTGCCATCGCGTTCAACAATCTATCCGCAACACTACGGATAGATTCCTTACTTAACCCGATGGTTAAAAACTATACTTGTTTGTGGCGAATGCGTTTGCTTTGAAATGTAAGGTATTTACCTCTAAATTGTTAGATGTAAACCTTTTGTCCAGTGTCCATGTGTGAAAACGACCTCCTCCGTAGACCGTTTGTGTGTGTGTTCGCAAATGTTCCCGACAAACTCAAAGCAAATGGAAAACGGTTTTCGATATGTCGCCATTTGAATGCACCTCTGTATCAAATGCACGCATTACCTCAACTTGTTGAACACTAAACAGGTCGATGTGGATTGTTTACTTCATATTATGTTTTCACATTCACACAATTTTGCAAACACTTTCATCTAAAGCGGGAAAATGCCACGTATAGGTCACGCACCATTTACCATATTGTACATTGTATAAGTTAACACGTTATGTATGTCAAGTATTGCTCACTAGACCTCCAGCCAAAGCATCGGCTTTGAACGGCAAAAACAATGGCTTTGGATCAGGTCTCGCAGTTTGTGGGACATTGCTTTTACCGCACACACACACACACTCAGCCCTTTGAGGCCGTAATGTGATTAAGGGCTATATAAATACATTTGACTTGACACACACACAGCGTGTGCCATCACCAGATGACATCTTAGTCGCACTGCAGCAGCGCATGGCCTCCCACAGGGGGCTGTCTTCACCCTGTCACCCTGCTGCTCAGAGGAGCGCATGGAGCACAGCAGACAGACCATCGCACACACCTCCCACTATACAGCCAGACCCCTCCTCATCACTGTTGGACCTAAAGAGGAGGCGGCTGGCAGTCCCAGGAACACGGAGACCTTTATGGACTGACATGTTGAGGCGCCTGGTCGGCAGGCAGGCAGCATCCATCCATACAGGGCCAGTAAGGTAGGCCGCATACTGTGGCCACACAGCGCTGTCCTTAGTGCTGTATTGTGTGACTGGGGTTTCTCAAATGACAACACTCTGCATTTGTGTTCTCTGGGCTCTCTTCTGAGCATGTGGTTCTTCTATCTTAGTTCCATGTGTTCTGTCCGTGGCTCCTGGAACATCACAGGAGTCTTAGCAAACTCCTTGTACCAGCACGGCCGCTTGGCAGCCAAAGCTTCCAGGCAGGCAGTTATTTCAGGCTAACAAGATCAGAAGATCAGGCCCCTACTGAATCTAAATGAACGGGGAGAGGACCATAACAACCGGGACGTAAAAACGGCACAGTATTTATGCATCACCAGTCAAATCGCATTTAAAACCGCTTTAAAGGCTCTGTCAGAGAGCTCTGTTCAGAGGTCTGCCTCTTCTGTCTCTGGTTTTAGTGCTAAAAGGTCAGGTCTGTTTGGGCCAGATGGGTGTCAACGTTGACATTCCAGCTGCATGAGCAGCCAGAGCTCCGAGCATGGAGGATGCACACATTGAATGGCAAATTAGAATTGTGGCCAATTGTGTATTGAAAAGCTCTTGCCGTGGAGACTGTACTGAGGTACATGATGGACCAGAGCATATGCGCAAGATGCCTCTAGTTGTAAATGCACCAAAATATGGCACTGTTGTCCCATATCTCATATTATGGAAAATGTATCTTAAGTTTGTAGTGGGATTATTCACTACACATTCATCAGCTCTATACTGACTTGCCAATATGAATTTCCAGTGTTTCACTTTTTTCTTCTTTCCTCTCCAAGGCTAAATTGGTTGACTGTGCAATTTGGAAACAGCATAACTTGATAACTGCCTGCTGGATCATGATAACGCCTTGATCCATCACTGACACTTAAACGTATTACCAGTAGAGTATTGTGTTCGTATGCTGTGTCTGGGCACTGCTCTTTATTCAGCTGTATGGCTTGTCAAAACTGGTCTGGCCAATAATGTCAACATGCGTGATGGTGAGGTTTGAACATCTTGTCCTATTGCAAATAGGAGTAACTATGTAAACAATGACCATTGTGTGTGTGCTAAATGACCTGTTGCATAAAGGGATAGACGCACTACACTATTGTGTATTCTGCCCTGGGAAATAAAATATTATTATTATTATTATTATTATTATAGAAATTAGTTAATGTAAATTTGTTGTATGTCAATTTGATTAGCCTTAGCTATCATAAGCCTGTAACGTAAGTCAATCCAAACAAAAACACCGTTTATGTACCCAGGGCTGAGTATAGGACTACCAAATATTCCAGCGCACACACACTGGAACGGGCAGCTAGCATACTGTGAGAAGGAATCCTTTGACTTTGACAAAGTGTATAAACTTCCCATCGCTTACCCCACCTATAATAGCAGCGCAGTTGATAGGCTGACCCGCATTTCTTGACGAGCAGAAAGGATCCATCAGGCATTAAAGGTGAAGTTGGCAATTGTAAAATACAGTAATAGGGAGTCCCCCATGTCAATGACGGGAGAGGTGTCTTTGTTTTTATACAACTCAACAACCTTTCCCCAGAATCTCTGACTCTAACTTTAATGTGATGCATCTACGTAACTCGTTATCGGAGGTGTGGCTGCATGTCATAAAACAGTTCTTCATGCTTCACCAGGAGGGGAAACAGTGATATCTGGAAGGTACCCTAACAAAGTATGATCTCTTGATGACGGGACATCAATGTTGTCATACAGTAAACCTGGTGCTGACATGGCTATGCACACATTTAGATTATAAAAGAACATAAAACTATTCTTAACACTGTTTAAAAATTATAATGCTCCAACCCTCCCCAAGAAAAGATTTCTAAAAAATAAAAGTATGTTGAGCATCTTATTTCACCTCAGTCCTAATCTCCGCCCGCCCGTTTTCAGAGTATGACACGTTGCAGTCTGTTTTTACTGCTTTCACTCAGCCAGCATGCAAATGAATGTGACCATATCTGTCATCCAGGTGTGTTGCGGGCACGCTATATCAAGATGCCTACACATTCTAATGCAGGACATTATGAGACACACCACATGATCTTTCTGTGTGCGTAGAGTGCGTGCATGTGTACATAGTGACATACAGTAGATCTCTAGCACTGACCGGTCCTGTAACACCAGTGTAAAGCAGACCCATGTGGCCCAGAGGGACCAGGTCTGGTCCAGGTGGCCCACCCACCCTACTCCCTTTTCCCCACTCCAGTTATCTCGTCCAGGGGAAGGGGCTCCAGGCTCCAGGCTCCAGGCTCCACCCGCTTATTGCTCTCAACTGAATCTTCACTGAGATTATAGTCTGGAAACACTGTTCACTTTCGCATTTGCACTTGACCAATCAGGGTGGCTAAATGTGGTGATAAACTCTGCTGCCCGCCTGCTTACCAGCACCCGCTCCAGAGATCACATCACACCAGGCCTCTAAAACCTCCACTGGCCTCCCAGTCAAGCAAAGAATTCAGCTCAAGATCCCTGTCACCACCTATGAAGCCCTTAACGCCCTAGCTCCCCCCCACCTCTCCGATCTCCTCCACCGCCATGCCCCCTCACAATGAATATGACTTAAAGGAATTAAAACTCAATAGGAAAGATCCAACAGTTTATTTGACCGTTGGCCCCTTTAAAATCCTCTTTCATTCACAGACCACAAAATGCACCGTGCAACCATGTATGGACATTATGATGATGATGATGATTATAATGATGACGTGATCTAATGAAACAGTACAAAATGTGTAATCTTTTGCCTTTTTGTCTCTTGTCTTGTGCACTTCCTGGTGCGGCCTCCAGCACGGCAAAGTACAACTTCCTCACCTTCCTCCCGCGGTTTCTCTACTCGCAGTTCAGGAGGGCAGCCAACTCCTTCTTCCTTTTCATCGCTCTCCTGCAGGTAAAGTGTGTCCGTGTGCATGTATGTGTATGCACTGAACCAGGTCTCGTAATCGGTCACCGGTATACAGACTCAATGTAGTAACTTCCCGTTGTTTTATTTTATTATACAATTGGCGATTGTAATTCCAAAGGTTGTATGTCTGTAATCCATTAATAATTCAGTATAATACATCCTTATGATGAATACATGTGATAGAGCACATGCTGAGCTGTAAATGAAACTCGATTTGACTAGAGGCCCAGCACACATTGCAGAAAACATCAGTGGCCTTGAAAAGACACGTACTGCTGTTAATGTGCCATATTTATTCACCCAACGGTTCACTTTTGATTGGAAGCAAGGTGTTCAAAGATCAGCAGAGCACTTAAACAGTTGAGAAGATCAAGATTTGCGGTAGTCTCAGTCTCTTCTGTGCATTAAGATCTACGTCTTTGCACACAGTACTGTAGGTGACATGTGCTGAACGTCTGGTACATACAGTTGTATCCAGACCCCTGTAAGCATTGTTTTTATTGATCATTTAAGTTTCTGTTTCTTTTACTTATTTAGCAGATTATTACAAGACCTGCAAACAGCCAGACTCATGTTGTTTATTTTGCCAACTAATTCCCCAGGTTACTGTTTGATTTAGTCAACGAGTTATGTAGTTTTTAGTTATGAGTTATGTAGTTAGTAGTTATGTATTTTGCCTAACCGTGCATGTCAGGCAAAGTTATCTCCCTTCAAGTAGGTCTTGACACAGTTAGCCAACTCTGTGTTCCAGACTTTATGCAAGTTGGCTCTGCGAGACTAGATTTGTCTGACTGGCCTAATGAGAGATTTGAAGATCTTATCCATCTGATCTATTTCCTGTATAGATGATTTGAATGTCCTATCATCTGTCTGTTTCCTGGGTAGATGATTTATAAGGTTTATTTTCTGAGCCCATTAGTTGAATGTTTTAGATAATAAAGTTGTATCCCAGGTAATACAACTCGTAGTGAGCAAATCAATCCACGCATCTACGGTTTGTAATCAAAGACATTGTGGTTGTGAAAAGGAAATATTGCTGTCATCCTTGCTTATAGATTTGTGTCATTATTTAGGGTTGCAACCTCACAGAACTTCCTCCACTCATGGACTCATACTGGGCAGATGCCATTTATGAGTAGCCATGTTAACCTAATGGGTTAGGACCTTTCTCTTAATATAGCCTTCTCCTCTGAACCCACCAACCAATTTTAAATACAAATATGTTATATGTTGTGTTGTTTCTCATCTTTTAAAGTGATTCCATATAACGTTCTGCCACTAGATGTCACACTAAGCCCCACCAGCATCTCGTAGCAAAACAAATGCTTCATGGCCCCACACACACACACACACTAACATGCACGTGCAGCCGGCCTGGCTATGTAAACAAAGAACAGAGGAGCTTGGAGAACAACACACAAGGACACAATTACTCTACAATCCTTACAAAGAAAATAGTTGACCGTTGCTATATCAGTGTTTAAAATATTGTATAGCTTTAATGTTCACAATTTCTTTTGAACATTTGAATTTCCCCTCAGCAAATCCCAGACGTGTCGCCCACCGGTCGCTGGACCACACTGGTGCCTCTGCTCTTCATCCTGGTGGTGGCTGCTGTCAAGGAGGTCATTGAGGACCTGGTGAGTAGGAGAGCCACCGCTAACGCTAGCAAACTGGTCAAGATGGCTATATGAGACATGTGCTTAGCTAATATAGCGTGTTGGTGCTAGCTCATAGGAAATAAACGATTATTTATTTGACTGCTTGTCATAAATAGTTATAATATATGTTTGAAAAAATAAAAACATTCAGCTCATTGAATATATTCAAAACACTGCATTCAATAAATTAAATATATTGAGTGCATAATATATCTAAAAGGTTACTTAGCAAAATGACTTCAGTTTGAAAAAGGCCGCGTCGCTCAGGTATAATTGATTGTCCCTATCCACCGCAGGGCTATGGAACTGCTTTTCCCACTTGCGATGAATACATTGCAGGAATGACTTGACTCATGACGTATGCTAACGCTTCTTCCCTCTTGGGTACGGAGGAGGCAGCATTAGTTTTATGACCACAGTGGGATATACCTTCCACGCATGTGCACGCACCCACGCACACACACACACACACACCAGTGGCCACAGCTGTGCTCACTGTATCCAGGCTAGTCGTTCAAGTCGGTTAACCTACATTCTGGATGCTCATGCACAACGGAAATTACTGGCAGCAAACCAACTCTAGCCCAAAGCAATCTCTGTGGCGTGGTAACAGATGCTTGAGATAAAGTCACGCCATTTAGTTTCAAATGAGACTGTTGTTTTAGGTAACAATTAAAACCTGGATTTGTCACAGGCCTTTTTTTAAATGCGCTACACCGTATGCTGCCCACGTTTGCCCACCCAAGGCATGCCTGCACTATAGATGGTTGCTCTGCACTGTATTGCAGTGACGCTGGCTGCAATGCGATGCTTTACCTGTGTCCCAGTGGACAGATATTCTATACCGTTGGCTTGTATCTGCTGCTGAGTGGGCAAGCACAACACCCCTCCACCACGCACGCGCGCACGTGCACACACTTACTGTAAGCGCATACGTGCAAATGCGCATACGTGCATGCATTGCACGCACACACACGCACGCACACACCGTCCTATTCATGGGAGCGGCAGGCTGATGACTCTGTTTTCTTGCTGAAGGTCAGGTGTGTGTACATGAGCACAAAGCCCTCCGCAGCTCCGCCCCTCATAAGTCTGCATGGTGGATCGGCATGATGGTGAAATCATCCTAATGTGTTTTACACATTGTCTGCTACTACAGAAGCGCTATGGTGGATGAGTGTAGAGTGAAAATCAGGAATTTTTTCAACTCTGTTCTCGACCTTTACTATCTAAACCCGTGGGGGCTTTACATTGACATTGATGAGCAAGCAGGGGGGGAGCCGCATTCAACCTTATGCTGCAACCTGTTGGACGATCAAAGAGAGAACCCGTTGCTGTATTTGTCCTTGGCGTTCCACTTCTGCTGCTCCCGTCGCTCAAGCTTTTACATTGAAGTTAAGTTGGGTCACGGAGGCAGCGCTGCAGACGCTCCACCCGTTTCTCCTTGTGCGAAACCTACAGAGGCACTAGGTACCGCAGTGTGTGTTTACGCACAACCTCTGTTTGACTCGCACTATGAATATCCTCCCTGGACACAGTCTCCTCTTGGCCGGAGGATGGGAATAGAGTGTGATGGGTCTGTCTCGTGTGGGCGGGGGTTGCAGCAGTCTCGGCCTCTTCCGTTCATCAGCACTACGTCACGTTAGCAACCCGTGCTGGGCGTCTGATATGCAGACCCCTGGAAGCTCCACAGCACTATCAGGAAGTGGGGTAGTAGATTTTCATTGGCTGTCAGCATTGTCACTCACAAGTCTGTACATAGGACATTTTTAGTTGTGTCTGTTGAATGGTTTGGACTGAGTTACATAGTTGTTCGTTGCTAACTCCTCCTGTCAAGTAGGTTGGTGTTGACACAGTTAACCAGCTCTGTCCCGGACTGTAAACAAGTAAAGGCTGGCTCAGCGAGACTAGGGTTGCAGGGTTATTATTCTTATTCTTATTATTGTTATTATTAAGAATAATAAGAATAATAACAACAACAACCTGTAGCTGGTGCAGGTGAGAAGAGAGGCGGGTAGCAGTGTTACTGGTACTGCTGTGGATTAATGAGATTGGCCTCCAGATCATACAGGGGAAGGGGGATGAATGGGCTTTGTAAAGGTCTCCAGTCAACGTTTGCCTGTACTGTTCTACTGCAGTTACCGTGCCGTGGACCGGCCGATGCCTTGCAGGGATGTTTAATCGCCCTTATGTCTGCATTGTATTTCACCACACAGCCTGGATATGGATATGCGAGGTGTGGGAGGATGGCTGGGAGAGAGTGTACTCTAAGAAAGATGAAGGCTGAATAGAGAGAAAGCGGAGGGAACAAGGATGGATGTGGGAACATGTGGGTGGTGGAACACAAGGGGGTGGAGCCAAGGCAACCTGTTTTGCAACAAGGGCTCAACACTAAATTCCATATGTAGGGGTTTAAAGGTAATGGTTATTTAATTTAATTAAAATATATATATATCTCATAGCATATCACGAACAGCTTTTTCTTTGCCAGTACACCGCATATCCCAGGAAATGTCCTTGTGTCTCATATCCGTTTCAAACATCCTTGACAGCTTTCATGTCTTTGTAACTGATAGGTGTTCGTAGCAGCTATCATTTGTGTGTAGCTATAATAATTGTCCGCCTGTCTCATCTGCCATATTGTGACACAGTCCTATCGGAATCTTTGACTCCCTGGAGAAGATTGACATTTGATAGATGAAAATCCACTCACTGTTCAGAGCACTGCAGCAGTTGTGTTTTATGTCTCAAGAGCCTCTAAACAAACAACTAAGAACTGTAACAGCTGGTGAAACGTGAAGATATTAACCTTACTTCCACTTTTATTATATATATATATATATATATATATTTTATATATACAGTATATATATATATATTTTATATACATATATATTAGCCCAATTAGCCATTTTCCCTCCCTGGTGCCATGTGACTCGTAAGTGTTACAAG
>JAODUK010001446.1:0-12840 GCA_027564635.1 Typhlichthys eigenmanni | reverse complement strand
GCTTAGCGAGATCCATCTTTCACACTGTCAATGTAAATGTATGCTAGGTTCTGAAATACACAGCAGCGATGACGCGTCCAGCGTGATAGGCAGATGGCTACGCGTCAGCTAAAGCTATTTCTAATAATTAATTAAAAAAGCATTTTGGAACCGATAAGCAGAACCGAAATATTATTTATTTTAAAATACCCGGTTCTTGACATTTTGTTTTCGGTTCCAACTTGGAACCGAGTTTCGGTGCCCAACCCTAATGATGAAGTCAGGTATGCAATCAGCTTATTGACTGAAGCACACTTTCCACTGGTATGTATACTGCTTTGACATTTTACTGTACCTGGCAACATTGAGATTTGAAAATAAGGGACATTTTCCGGCACAATCATCCATCCTTGCGTCATTAAATCATATGACAACTACGTTCCATTGAAAGTAGCCATGGCTAGCCATGGATGGATGTATTATTACAACTAGCTCCAAAGTCTGCAGAAGTCGCCAGTTGATGTCATGCATCAATTTGCATATTCAGGATGTCGTCTCATATTAATTTGCATAAAGCTTATTGGTTGTGTCCAGAGCCTTGACACAACTCTGTTAAGCAATGGCTCTGGTTGTGTCGATTGTGGGGGGTTAAAAACAATATTTTAATAGAATAATTCAACAGAAAATCCTCAAAACATTTAAACAAATATGTGTGAGAGTACTGTAATGCAGCACGAATTCTCGCAGAACCGAGTTTCAGAGCGTCAGCATAACGTCACCATTGAAACACTGCTAAGTTCCATCTCGAGCAGCGTCCTCCTGCCTGGTCCATGGCCTGCCGCCTCACACACACTCACACACACACACGCATGCGGTGCCGTTCTGGACACACACACACGCTACGGCGCTGTATAATATATTTCTCACCTTTCCTCAGTGATCTGAATAGGTCACTAATGCTAAATCCAGCGAGAAAGTCGCCAAGTTGGCAAACGGCACCCACCAATAAGACGGCAAGGAAGAACAGGACACTTCGCGTTCTCAACTTCAAGTTCTTCTCTTGTTTTTGTGGCGGGTGCTGTTTGACTTAATGATTTCTGTCACTAGTGATGCAGCTAATGTTCTATACTGACCCCGCACTGTTTGTAGGAATTGACAAGTTACTGGCTCAACACATAGCCCACCTCTTCATTAGAGATCCCCTCTCAATCTTTGAGGAAAAAATACACCTGGATGATGAAAATGAGTCTGATCACTTTGAGGTAAGTGTGCCAGACTATCTTAAACATTTTTCATTGTAATAACTATCCCACTGGGTTACACAGCTGTACATTTACTACAGAATAATGACTTGGTTACACATGTTGTTTATAGAACCTCCAGTCAACCAACTGGCAGACAATGAGGTTCAAACCCCCACCTCCAAACTCTGACATTGGCTGGAGAGTTGAGTTTAGACCCATGGAGGTAATTTATTTCAGAACTGCCAGTTTTTTGTTTCAGAATTGTGTTGTTAAAACATTACTATACCAACAATATTGTTCATATATTCCAGGTGCAGCTAACTGATTTTGAAAACTCTGCATATGTCGTCTTTGTTGTCCTGCTCACCAGAGTGATCTTGTCCTATAAACTGGACTTCCTAATCCCCTTGTCAAAGGTGAAGGCATTGACACATTTCACATGCTGATCTTTATGGTAGCCACGTGCGACTGGGTCATCGCATACATGACAGTTTTATAAGCATACGTTCATATTACAAACACCAGCAGTTCACCGCTGCAAACTCCAAAGTCAGCATTGGCCATCGGAGGCCTCAGCATAACTATAGTCTGCGTTCATGTGACCCTGTTGCCTACTGGATATTGCCATCCTCACAATACATTCTACACTAGCAGTAGAACCTTCTGCTTCTACTGCAACATAACTGCCGTCTTGCATGACAGCTCCAGTCTCTTGACAGCTATATGCAGTCGCAAGCTGTACAAATGTACAAATGTACATCTCGACAGCTAACGGCTGGTTTAGCCTCAAAGTGGGCATGATTCACTAACTGCTAAGCTGGCATAGCTTTCTCTGCCAAATAGGAAAATGACCAAAACCTGAAGCAATGTTAAAATGTCTTGTGTCTTGCATTAGGTTGATGAAAACATGAAGGTTGCCCAGAAAAGAAATGCTGTCCAGGAAGGCATGTTTTACTTCCGAAAGGACATGTTCAAAGGTGGGCAAACAAACCTGCATCAGTGTAATGTATTGGTATTCAAGGAACTGGCTGACTTATTAGTCCTGCCCATGCGTAGGGTGCAACCCAGTGTTTGAAGGCGCCACGTCTGCTGCTCAGAACGGCGTTGAGAGTGACTGTGCTGGCGAAGAGTACACTCTGATGAGCATTGACACCATCATCAACGGCAAGGTGCTTGCGGACTTTAGCGCTCCTACTTCCATCTGTGTTCTAATTGCACATTGAAACCCCTCCAACCATTATTTCATATCTTTCCCACAGGAAGGAGTGTTTCAGGGGCTTATTCCCATCCTCAACTGCTACCTGGAAAACATGGAAGTGGATGTGGACACAAGATGCACCATTCTGAATTACTTTAAGCTCATTAAGAAACGCGCCTCAGGTATGGTTGTTTATGGTTACTTTAAACCACAGTCGTATTTTCTCATGTGGTCATCATGTAAAATAAATTATATGCTCTCTCTTATGTCTTTGGAAACAGGTGAAGTGATGACAATGGCCAAGTGGATGAGGGAATTTGTTGCAAACCACCCCCAGTACAAGCAGGATAGCATTGTAACCGACAAAATCAACTACGACCTTGTTCGCAAGTGTGACAGAATTGCGAAAGGAGAAGAAAAATGCCCAGAGCTCATTGGAGATCCTATCAATAGGTCCAAGCATCAATAGGTGTCAAGCATCTGCACTGGCATGTAGTGAAAGACCAAGTGTGTGTGCGTGCACGTGCGTGCGTGCGTGCACGCGGTTAAACATGGAGACTAAGCAAATCTAACTTTTAAGAAAATATTCAGCATGTGTGCACTGTATGAAACGCTTCTGCATCAAAGTTGTAAATAATGCATCAGATTTTTATGATTGCAAAATTATTTTAATATGGTAAGAACATGCAATAGCTATCAGATGTGTATATTTTTCCATCTGGTGATGAAGTTTCTGTGTGTTGGAATGTAAATGTAACAATTGTATTATAGGTGCTTTAATCTTATCTCTGTATATAAAGTACTTCCACTCTTTGAAATAACATGGGGGTGGGGGGGTTAACTGTTAAGAGCTTTCTTAGTATGTTAGTATGTAAATTCTGTTTTGCATTGCTGTGCTAATGTAGTAGAACATTTTGAATGTAGTGTTACGTTGAACTGTACATGGGGAATGTTTGAAATGTTATACTGCTTCAAATTAAACTGTACAGCATTGATTAATGCTGGTTCATTTTTGGTGGAAAGGCTTGCTGATTTTGTACTTTCCTGGCAGTGTTAGCTGACTCATATTTTCCATTCTATACACTTTTTAGTTAGCGTTTTTTTTTTAAACTAGAATGGCAGTAAGCGGCTGCGCCTGTTATTGCATGTAAACAATGCCTAGTAAAATATGATTGCATGGGCAAACAGAATAAAACGTATTCAATACTAATTTGTTTAAACACTCACATTTAGGCTATAGGGGAGTTACTCCGTTTAAACTCCACAAATGCAGTGCACTCGCTATTGATTTGTCTGTCTCTAATTCCACACCGCTTATGTTGAATATGAGTAGTTACTAGGCCTAATAGCCAATCCTACAATTACGTATGATATTTGAACACAAGAAATTGGGTTTTACACTCTTGCATTGCCATGTTTGTTTGTTTTTTAGCCACTAGATGGCCTGAATCTTTACGTAATAGTTTGGTAGACTGACATGATAATGACATCTGTCCTCATCAGATAACGATTCTGCATTACTCATATTAGATAACGATTCTGCCTAATGCAATACTACCAATACTACAAATACTACCAATAATAAACACGCACACGGATCATTCCATAATAAATTCACAAAAAGAAACCAAATGAGTGAATATGTCACATCACATCATGTTCAGTTTTGAATTAAAACTGATTCGTCTTAACGATTAAATGTTCCCCCAAAAGAGGAATTCAAGCTGTCAATCTTAAATTTCATGCATATTTCTACTTAAATTAAGCCTACAAAAGTAAATGATTTACCAGATGCAGACATGGGGTGATAATGACTTTCATAAGAATAGATTGTTCTTATGCTGTAAATCTCTAGGTAGGCTATTACGATATCGAACCATCGAGTCACTTGTGAGTTTTAACGCTCATGCAAGGCAATTGGCCAGAGTCGACTTGTTCCTCCCACTACAGTATATATTCCATTGAGCGACAACAACGCACATTTGTGCAGACTCCGGGCAGCCAAGGTTACACAGCCGATCTCCAAAAGGTAAACAGATTGCTGGCAAATATGATTTGTCATTTTAATATCCGATTTGTGTTTCGTTTTAAACGATTATGAAGGAACCGCAAACTTTATGTTGTCTTACATTAGCGCGATTGCGTCCAACCGGACAGTTTAGGTGTGATGCTGAATCGGTTACCACTACTTGTCTAATAGATCGCGAGCATAAGGCACCGCTCCGGTTAAGTCGACATGTGTTGGATACGGCGTTTTCCCTTTTACTTGAGGTTACGATAGTACCCTGTTAAGTAGTGAAAAATATAGTCTAATGTTAAACATTGAACATGAAATCACTTCTGACCTAATTCTTTATATTTAACGGTATGGTGCAAACATTTTGTAAAGATATAGGCTACTGTAATAAGATGTATTGGCTACAAAGTTATACAAACGTTTCAACATTTGCTACAGATCAAATACTTTGTAAAAGAAAACAGTTGCCCTTTTTCCCCTAATGTTAGTCATATTATCCTAATACTTATACTAATCATCCTATGGAGTGATGAGTACAAAGCACATCGTGGTTTTCATGTAGGCCTACTGCAATAGGGTCAAATCCAGATGATTTGAGTGTTTTAGGATGTAGGTCTGGGGTGTCTATGTACTCTAATATGGCTCATTGTGCTCAGAATTTACCCTTAAAATATATTTGAATATCATTTTACTATCTTCATTAAGCATTGACTCATGTTAAACTATATAGACCACTGGCAAATGTGGCTGGCTATAGCAATAAACACATTTTTTGTAGCATTGCCCTAGATTTCCAAAATCCAGTTTGACCTGTTGTTGTGTATTCATAGTGATATTATCATGTTATTATAGATTATTTACTTTATTTGTACCTTTGTAAATTATTTATGTAAGTCACTCAAATACTTAAATATTTTATCAAATTAGCATAACATAATATTTCCTACTCCAGAATAAAATTACTATTGTATACATTCAATGACAAGTAAGTAAGTAAGTAAGTAAGTAAAATGTATTTATATAGCACATTTCACAGATAAAAATCACAAAGTGCTTCACAACTGTAGAATAACAATAGTAAATACATGACAGCACATGACACAAATAAATAACCAAACAAAATCAAATAAACAGAAATACACGTCGGACCGGCCTGACCACCCTTCAGTCTAACTAAAATGATAAGTATGTCATCTTGGAAAAACCAGTAATTTTGAAAGATACAATCGAAAAAAAAAGTACCGCCCCTTTCCTCAGGCATCCAACCATCTGTGCCTTCGGCAGAATCCGCGGTCACGATAGTGCACAATTATGCAGAGTATGCGCAAGAACGTAGCTCATGCAGACAGGCAGTTAGGCCAGCTAATCGCCGAGTTCGGTCCGAACTTTATGACTGTTTTCACATTCCTGCGACTCTCACAGAGAATTTCAAGAAATATTACTAAATGTGCTTCTGAAGCAAATGACATACTCATCCTTAACTAAAATCCTCTTTAAATAAAATAGTTTTCAGTTGTGTTTTAAAAGTTTTAAAAGACAACACTTCCTTCCTATACAGCATATTCATAAAAAATAAAATAAAATACAAATTCACATGAGCTGCATGCAGATTTAATTAAGATGCTTTGGCTAAATTTGATAGGTCCACTTATAAGCCTATATTGTTAATTCTATTTGGTGATGCTTTACTTTTCCACCTCAGTTATTCTCATCTGCCAAGGACGACAGAAAACTCAGTAATATGTCATACAATTGGGTTAATACTTTTTATTATCTGTGTGCTATAATATCTTAATGTAATAAAAGCATTTGAATATGTTAGGGGGGATAATTTCAATACAGACACAACTGTATGCATGCTATAGTATTATAACGTGTTGTTATAGATGCCTGCACATGGTTGTATGAACATTACTGTATATGGATGTAAGACTTTACAAACAATGTGCTGTACAGTAATCAGATGTACAGCTGTTACAACCGCTACAATGCCAAAATGCTGTTGTAATTCGTACTGGAAATTTGTGTGACTCCTGTATTAAAATCTGTATTTAAATTAATAATATATATATATATATATATATATGTTTATGGGTACACCTGACTCATATCTGAATATGACTTCCATCCGCCTATTTTCTTGTGCAAATCAAGATTAAAATGAAACTCTTACAGTACATACATTGTACATAACACCACGTTAATCAAATCACCATTGAAGACATAACATTTCAGTTTTTTTATTAAATGAATTGATTATGCTTATGAGTTAAACACATTGATTAAGATATTGATTCTTTATGAGGATTCTTTAAGTTTTGTATCTTTATAGGTGATAAATGGAGACATTTAATCATAAACTGAACACCTACATAGAAACATGGATGGGTCCAAGAGGTAATTCTTTCTTTTTTTTTGTTTGTCATTTATGCTTTTGTTATATTGCAGTGCCCCATGACCTCTACCCCAATATCTCTATATTGTGTAAACATAACATTGCATCATTTTAGCTGCATTATTGATCAATTTGATATCTCAGCAAATTAGATGTAGTCCTTCAACCTATACATTAATTTCTTAAGCCCTCATCTGGTACATTACATGGTCTACAGTATGGCCGTTCACAGGAATGCTGGAATGGGATTTTGCACCTTCTTGTTGCAAACAGAACATGTGCTGCTTTTGTCTCGGACACAAATCGGTATCCACTGTTGTTAAGTAAGACTCGTATCTTCTGCATTTTCAGATTCGCGGGTTCGAGGATGGCTACTGCTGGACAACTATCCCCCGACTTTTGCACTGACAGTCATGTACATCCTGATCGTGTGGATGGGACCCAAGTACATGAAACACAGGCAGCCGTTCTCCTGCAGGGGCCCCATGGTGCTTTACAATCTGGGCCTCACACTCCTGTCGCTCTACATGTTCTATGAGGTAAACAGGCTACTGTTGATGAGTAATCCTACATACACACTGAAGTGGGCCAGAGGAATCACCGCAGTGCCACACACAAATGGCCTAGAGGTGCATATAGTTCCTTAAGACACCTTGCTGGTTGTGGCCACTCACTGTAGTGTCCATTAGCACATTTCAACTCACTGCTGCTGTTTTTCGCTGAACAACACCATGAGAGACAATGCTATTGGAGAGTGAGAGATACAACTGCACACTGACAGGCTCATTGTTACAGCAATCAAATATTTCACGCCCCAGAGATCAGCACAGTCTCCTATTGCTTTGTGAAAACTGAAATCTTACATATTGGCACTGACTGCAGCATATCGTAAAGGTAGCCTATTGTAAGAATCCTAGTATTAGCACTGCAGTATAGTTTTACATTAATACGTGGTGAGATAGTCTGTTCTAATTGTGATGCAGCCTTATCTTATTTTGCATGTATTTTGTACACCTGCCCAATATATGCCACATATGGCATTTATTTGAAGCTGTAAGTCATTTAACTTTACACTCCTTTTGAGTGAGCTGATAACCCCTTTTGTCTGTTTGCAGAAGTATTCAGCAGGTGTGTCAGTGTGTTCATTTTGGGAATGTTGTGTTCTCAGCAAGTAAAGTTTCCCTGTAAGGGAAAATCAATGTGCATGTCATTTTGACAATGTACTATACTGTATTTTTCCTAAGTAAAATGTCCTTGTAAGGGAAATTAAACTAAAACCAAAATGAAATGGGGTAGTCTTGAAGAGTTGTCTGGCTGACATTTTGTGATTAAACCTTGTACTATGACAATATCCAGGCATGGGGTGATGTGTGTTCTGGCAATGTTAATGCAAATCCTCCTGTAAATCCAAGTATATTGCCGTTGTATTCTTGCCAACCGCCCAGGTCACTGTGATTTCATTATTATCATAGCTGTAATTAACTTGCGAAATAGCTTACTGATAATGTGATAAATGCTAATACTAGTATTATGTCCAGCAAGACTCCTTTGTTGCAGCATATTGACTGTAGATAGTAAGGAAACACATTATAGTTAGATACCAATCTTCTCTTCAGTCTGCAATTAGGTCAATGCTGAGGTCAATTTCCTTGCTCTTAAATTAATTAGAAAAGCTGTTTTTGTTGGGAAATGCAGATTAAGATTGCATATCCTTCCTAAATGAATACATCAGCATTGGGTTTGGACATTTGAACACCATCTTACTGTATATACAGTATATATGACCTATTCATTGTAGTTTCGCCTTGCATGTTTCACTATTGTGAACCTTGTGCTCAGAGCAATGGCACTCATGGTGTAAGAATAACAAATCACAATTTGAATCAGTTTAAGTTTAGAATGATACAGTATAGACAACAGGTCTTATTTTTGCATGTTTTTGAAATAGAGTTGAATAGATTATTTTCATTTGTAGTTACATGGCAAAGAATGATTTACCTTTTTAAACCTATTAAACTGTATGGGAAATAATAGCTTTAGTATTGAGAAATGCAATTGCACTCAGCCGATGGTTTTTACTGTGCTTATAATGCAGTTTAATAGGCAACTGAACTGTTTTAACCTTTAAACAGTGATAAATTCCTCACAGTATAAAGTAGTAGTAGCGTGTTTTCATTGGGTGAAAATGATATACAGTAGGTTCCTGTTACATCCTGTTTTGTTTGGCACACATACAGTATGCAGCTATGCAATGTCGCTGATCGTTTGTGACAATTTCCCATGTTTTCCCATTTTTTTTAAATAAAGATCCCATGTGGTTCAATAGACTAGAACCATACGTTAAATATCTGTCTACCTGTCTAATAATCTTTGGTTTTACATTTTGATTATGTGATTTATGTTCAACTGTAATGCATGTATTCATATAGTACAGTATGTTACAACATACAGTAAATGTACATCATTAATTAAAGCACTCTGTCTCTAGCTTGTAACTGCTACATGGCATGGTGGATACAACATTGTCTGCCAAAATACACACAGCTCAGAAGAAATGGATCTAAAGGTAGGAGTTCTGTTTGTGCCCCTATGGATGTCATAAATACTATTAAGTATGTTTTATGAAATGTGACAGTAAGGTCTAGGTATACATGACTATTATTCTTTATACAGTACATGTTGAGCAAGTTGAGGATTGTAAAATATCTGCTCTAATTTATGTGGGCAAGTATATGTAAATCCCCACAGAAATCCCAGCCTAGGCAGGACAGGAGTTTAATCTGTTACGCAGATTAAACTCCTTAAAGCAATAAAATACTTTTTATCAATGTTTCCCAATAGTTAAATGGCTTCTAGTTTGGTAAGATACAGTAACTTTTACATAATAAATGGGTGGCTTGTTGGAAGCATTGTCTGTCTTCTATATTTGTGATGTAATGTAGAGTACACTTGCTTTGCCTTTGCAGGGTTATACAGTTTATATTTCTTCTCAGTGATCAATATCTTACGATATTGTATGGAGCAGTAGATAATTGATATACATAATAGACATTGTCATGTTGAATATTATACATGTAGTCATTTTTATTTGTTTTCATACAGGTCATAAAGGTCCTGTGGTGGTATTACTTCTCCAAGTTGATTGAGTTCATGGACACTTTTTTCTTCATACTACGAAAGAATAGTTACCAAGTCACATTTCTTCACATTTACCACCATGTCAGCATGCTAAACATCTGGTGGTTCGTTATGAACTGGATACCCTGTGGGCATTGTGAGTATTTAAACTTCAACATCAACCTCCAGTAATTCAAATAACTCATGCTGTTTGGTTTCAAAGATGTGGCAGGGCATCTTCCTCCTATTGTTTGGCTGGGGTTCCTCTCTCCTCTTCCACATAGAACACTCCTAAAACTGTTCTCTACTCCTTTCCATAGACATTTACATTTACACCATTAGTAGACACTTTTAATAAAATATATTTACACTAGTACATGTCACATTATGTTTCTACCTTAGTTACTAAGCATCATACCATTACATATGTTTTCTTCAAATTGATTTTCTGGGGATTTTCTCAAAAAATATAGCTTCTGTCAAGGATTATCTTGAGGTGAAGTGAAGACTATGGTCAGAAATCCAAGCAATGACTCAGCAAAATCTTATGTGTGTTGCAGTCTGTGTTGCGGATGGGAGAAAGGATATGTAGATTTGGATATGGTCAGCATGGCAGTGATGCCAGAAACCATTTGAGGATATCACAGAGCTGAGGATATGAGGAGTATTGTACATGTTCAGTGGACAGAGAGGAGAAAGACTTTAGACCACTGACAAGCCTGAGGATTGGGACCAGGAATACAGCGTGGAAGGGCAGAGGAGCAACTGATGGTGCTAACTTTTGAAAAGAAGATTAGAAAATCACCAGCTGATAGGGCAGAAGACAGGAGGGTGATGTGAGGGAAGGGTGAAGAGGTAACACACAGTTGGAGGCGATTGAGAGGGTTCTGGCCGGGTGCTGTTTTGAGGTTCTGCGGGCACTAATGCAATCAAGGAGTGTACCTTTACATCTTTGTGGACAATGAATTAACAGTGAGACAGTTTCAATTAGGAATTAGGCTTTAAATTAAGTACTTCATTATGATTGCGAGCAGTAAAAAATATGCATTTACATTGAAGTGTACTGTATATTAATAACATTCTCTGTCTCTGCCTTCAACAGCATTCCTGGGTGCTTCCATTAACAGCTTTGTGCATGTGCTGATGTACTCGTACTATGGGCTCTCAGCGGTCCCTGCATTACGGCCTTACCTGTGGTGGAAGAAATACATCACGCAGGGACAGCTGGTGCGCTCATCCTTGTTTGCTTCTCAAGTTCATATTGAAGAATATGTTAAAATACATTATAAAATTAATGTTAAAATACATTATAAAGCCAGGCATGATGAGACAAGAGCTGGTCCTGTATTTTTCCTACTATAGTCATTTTGCATTGTATATATTTTTGTGTGCCGTATTTCCTCCACAGATGCAGTTCTTTTTAACTATTACCCACACAATGTGTGCAGTCATTTGGCCATGTGGATTCCCTATTGGCTGGCTCTATTTCCAAATAAGTTACCTAATCACACTTATAATCCTATTTTTAAACTTCTACATTCAGGTGAGTTGTGACTTCCAGATACTTTTATTAAATAATGTTCAATAATCCAATACTAACTATATTATGGTATATGATTAGATTAACAATAACTGTTAGGTAGTTTCTTTAGATATATTGAACACTGACAAAACAAACACAAGCAATCATATTGGCTTGACTAAACAAAATCGCATCAAAAGTAGAGATGGACATGAAAGCTATTCATATTTTCATGTTAACTTAAATCATATTTCTTTTCCCCTGCCTACTTCACTAGACCTACCAGAAGCGTGTGTCCCTTAACAAAGGACAGAAAAATGGCTCTTTCGGGTCAACAAATGGACATTTTAATGGGGTGTCGTCTATGGAGGACATTTCGCCTAAAAAACTCAGAATGGAATGATGTAAGAGAAATGCAGATCCTGGTTAACCCTGCAACATAGCCTTTACCCACTATAGTAAATGCATGCCAAAGCTAAAAGAGAAAAAAAGCTCTGTTGTTGCAAGAAGCTGCTACTGTATCTTTTTAATGCCATCCTGGATAACAATGCAAACATTTTACAAGATGGTAGGGTAAATCCATCACACTTCATGTCAAAGTGTTAAAGATCGTATTATACGTTCTATTTATTATCCTTAATTTGCAACTTGCATGTTGTCTCCATGTATAGTTAAGCATTTAAGGAAACACTTTGTTTTAGTCTGCAAATGAGCACTTAACCCAGGAATTTAACATTGTAAACATCAACATTTTAGTGAAAACATTTAAATCTTCTAATGTTCTAAACATTCTAATCTAATGAATGGTCCACACATGGAATGTAGAAACAATATTACACTGAAAAACCTCAAAAGTGGCATTTTTCTTTTATTTGGTTTAAAATTATAATTATATTCTTATTTCTGTTAGGATTTCAGTTTTCTTTGAAAAACCTTCAAGAAAATAATCATTACGAATAATGCAATAAAGGAAATGTATGCGAGGAAATTGTCATCATAATCATTACTATAGCACAACTCGAACTATCATCTGCTCTGAAATATGAACAGGGTTTTTGAAAAAGCAACAGCAAGCACATCTCTTGAACTTTACACTCTTGCAGTCACATTACGGGTACTCATGTTAATTATTTTCTCAGGGTGATGTCATGTGTTATTGTCAAATATGTTTTAAGGGTTGTTTTATTATTTTCTGGTAATTTTCAATTATTGCAATGATATTTATTAGTTAATTATAAGCAGTGACGGCTCCTGCTCCAAAAATTTGGGAGGGCAATTGTTTTGGTGACCCACCCATTCAATAGCCTAGGTAAATTAAAGGTATCTAAATCATTCTAGAGAAAGCTCGTCGATCAAAACAAAATAACC
>JAODUK010001445.1:0-12840 GCA_027564635.1 Typhlichthys eigenmanni | reverse complement strand
TAGTGCTGATGAAGAGGCTGAGACTAGAGACGGTCTCTTATGTGACGTAGTGCTGATGAAGAGGCTGAGACTAGACATGGTGTACTGTGATTAGACAATGCTAATGAATTAAATATGACAATAATATCTTGGTGCTACTGAGTTAGTTTCTTTAAGGTCTGCTGTATCTGAATGTACCATACTTGTACAGAATAGACCTATACGTACATACGTACGCAAGTGAGAGTTATTAGAATGCCAACATATATAGTTCTGTCAATATGTAACTAGACTACTGTAGTACAAGTTGCACAAGATAAATCAGAATGAGAAACTAATAATACAGAAATGCTGCTGCTGTTCATAACCCTCGAGAGGCCACGTCTCCAGAGGGTTATGAACCAAACCCAGAAGGTGTGGTTCACTGCTCCAGATGGTTGTGTTGTGTGTAGTCCTGTGTTGAGTAGCAGAGAACAAGCAGAAGATGTCTGACTACAAATAAACGGAACTGGAGTTGCAAATGATGTTAACAGTACAACGTTAAGGTGTGTGTGTGTGTGTGTGTGTGTGTCAGTGCGTCTCCAGACCAGATATATTCCCATGTCATAGAGCAGAGCGCTTATACAGGCTAAAGGCCCCGATATACTTGCTTTGTGCAACGCGTACACCTAGACAAGTGGCTGCGTCGTGAAAGGAATTGTTCACATACTTGCCTGCGTACCTTGGTGTGCTTGGAGGATTTAAATGATATCCACTAGGGGGCAGATCAGGCCCAAATCATCCCTGGCTGAAACCAGAATATTGTCCTATATTTTAATTTATTTTCATGGTGATGATGTATCGTATGGCGATAGAAAAACATCTACCATTTTATATTCTACTTTTATATTGTGATATTTAATTTTTACTGGCAAAGATCTTATTGCAATTACAGTAACGTGAGGATAGTTTTCATCAAACTCCTAGCTGTGAGCTAGCTGTGAGCTAGCTGTGAGCTAGCTGTGAGCTAGCTGTGAGCTCCGTATGGGTGTGGAGTGAGCCCTGCCAGCAGTGAAGCAGAAAGCAAGGAGTAGCCCGAACATTGCCTAGGCAGATTCATACTGACTAGAGCTTAACAATTTTGGAGAGAAAAAATTATTGCGATTTTCCTGACTATTTTTTTTTTAAGTTCGGATATAAAATAAGATATATGGGCATATGACATATAGTGCAGCCCTGGTTATACTGGTGATGGTGGTGGGGATGAAGGTGATGATGATGATGGTAATGATGATGAAGGTGTGTTGCAGCTGCTGTCCCTGGTAGCCTTCGTCCTGGAGGAGGTGGTGACGAGCTGCAACAGCTGCTCTGCCCTCTACTTCTTTGAGTTCGTCAGCTGTACGGCCTTCCTCTTCACCCTGCTGCTCCTCATCCTCCTGGCCACGCCCCTCCACCGCAGGGTGGGCTTCCCCTACTTGCAGCCAACGGTACGGCACCTGTGTGTGTGTGTGTATCATGGTGTGTGCCTCTGAATCATGGTGTGTGTTCTCTCTCACACACACACAAACGCACACACAGAGCAGACAGCATCAGCTGATACAGGCTCCTAAAGGCCAATGCGTAGGCTATATTGTATTGTTTAGGTAAAGGTATTTTTCCTGACTACTGCATAATTCCAGCCAACTACATTTAGAAGATTAAATGCAAAAATACAGCATTTGTTTAATTTGTTTCAATGTTTGTAGACTACATACTTGCCAAGCAATGAAACTGGTGTAACCAATCACAACGAATACTTGTTGTCACATGACATGTCACATGACAATAGCGGAACAGAGGTGCGTTTGGAAGTAATGAACATGTTTCAGTTCCGTGCTTGAGCTCGCAGCAAACTGTTTGAGGAGGTGTAGTTCCTAGCAAACACACTGACGCTGGACGAAGGGCGACAGGTTCAATCTAATATGTTTAAAATGTTTACACACAAAGTTCAACATTCAATGATAAAGCAAACATGTTCGCTAATTCTGAACTCACCTCATCATTTTGATGCTGGTTATAATATCTACGGTACCGGTCTACAGAAAATATGGAATACGTCGCTGCAAACCTGAAATAATTATAGTAAGTTGTCGTTTCCTAATAATAACAAATGTGAGTTTGCTTTAGAAGGCACACTACTTACTCACACAGCCTACGATCTCCTAAGCATGAACTGCACTTTCATCCTAAAATACTGGATTTGAAGTTACTGCTCCGTCTGGACAAAATCATGGTCGTTGGTGTAGGGCACATAAGTACATAACTCACAACCAACCTTTACCACGACACTGCTTCCCTTGTCGACTTCTTGGATTAGGCCTATATAGTCGGTCATTCCACACCTGCCCTATCTTGTCTGCCCTTAAAATGACAACAATTTATCGCGATTATTTCTGGGACAATTAATTGGTCAACAACAGTTATCGTGCCAGGCCTAGCGCCTGGCAATGTTGGTTTGATTGTCCTCAGTAGCTGAGCCTTTACCGTTATAACACCGAGGCGTTGTAAATCCCACTTAATCGCTGCATCCCTAATGTCATGGTGTGTGTGTGTGTGTGTGTGCGCTCTGCAGGACCTGTACTACACATCAGGGATCTTCTTGCTCTTCCTCGTTGCCTCCATCGCCTTCGCTGCAGACAACGGTCAGACCAGCATGGAGCTGAGTGCCGTGGTAAGGGTCTGTCTGACCCAGTATTCTGTCTGTCTGTCTGTCTGTCTGTCTGTCTGTCTGACCGACCCACCCTGTATCCTACCTCACCAGTCCATGTATGGGCTTTTCCACTGCCACATTTGGCCCTGTCGAGCAGCGCTGCGCTCATTTGAGTTTCCATGACCAGTTTAACCGCGCCAAGTCGTACCGAGCCACACCTGAGATGGGCCTGCTCTGGGGCGGGGCCAAAGTGAGCCGGCCCGCCTCCAAGTGAGCCACTGTGACGTTATGGGTGTCATCATTACATGAATGCAATCCTAGCATGCTGACACAGAGAGTATTAACTAAGGCTATTTTCAGCTCCATCAGGTAGCCTAGTGCAATGAATGAATGTAGGCTAAATGTATGAGAGAGAAGAACAACCAGGAACTCACTCATGTGGAGAGTGAAGGTCAGGGCATAGAACACATTTATTTTAAGCAAATCTCTTTATTACACATTGTTATGCTTATGAACCTGTTGGTTTGTGAATGGGACAAAGTACTGTAATATGGCTATATTCGTCTCTCTGGTATTCTTTTGCTGTCAGCTCAAATACCTACAAATTGTCTTAGCCTATGATGCATTTAAATAATCCATGAGTGATAAAGAGGCAGTGCATTTTCGCCATATAGGACTCCTTTAATTTAACCTTTACTGTGTATTCATTCAGGCATTGTCGCCAGTCGTTCGCGGATGTTGTTACAATGGCAGGTCAAATATTGCCTAGTAGCCTGAAGATCCATGTTTGCAAATGGCTGCCACTGTTGGACAGTGCACAACTAAAGGAGCCGGTGTTTAAAGAGGGCAGTACTTTTAAATGTGATTGCCTCAAAATAAGCGCGTCATCAGTTTGTACTTTACTGACGGTTCATAGGCTTGTAACAGTAGACTACCTCATCGCTTCCCTGGGCTCCCTCACGTTTAACTTCTTAGTATAATTAATCGAGTGTGGCATTCAAACAACATTTCTACTCATTCTTTCAGAGGGGCCTGTTTTCTAATGGCCGTCAATGGAACATAGGCTTTTTGGGCAGGAGAGGCTGCAGTAAGTTCTCCACATGGTGTTTGACTGACAGGTGAGATAACACTCTCTCTCTCTCAGGCGTTTGGCTTCCTGTCCTCGCTGGTGTTCCTGCTGGACGCCGCGTGGTTCATCAAGACCAAGGGGCTGCCATGGAAGAAGCAGGCGAAACCTCAGAGCAGCCCTGCTGGTGGTCCGCAACCTGAGGCTGAGGCACTCAACCCTGCTCCCTGAGCAGACTCTCTCTCTCTCTCTCGTTTATATTTGTACTACATGTAACTTTCAAACCTATGTTTCCTCTTTTATATTCCATACTGTTATTGTTATAAGTAGGGCTGGACAATAATTCAATATCAATATATATTGCGATAGAAACTTTTTCGATAACAGTTTAAACTAATTTGCGGTATTTGGATAAGCTATACATTTGTCACTGAATGACGGGCGCAGCAGTCAGCTCGCAGGGCTCTTACAGTGCGACCATTTCACTCGCAAATGCGACTAAAAATCTTGGTTTGCAAACATGAAAAAATATTTAGGCCCACTTTGTGCAAGTGACTTCTAGCCACTATGTTCATAGCTCTAATATGCTCAGTTGCGCATTGTTATGAAATCCCCGTGCACAAGGACAACCGTGCGGCGCGCACTGGGTACCTGTTCCAAATGTTCCACTTCCAACAAGGTGAGTGCGTAACTGTGTTTATTGCTACCATAACTGCACTCCATCCATGCGTGTTGAAAAGTGTGTTTAGCTGTTCAAATTGGGTCTCGGGGCTGAACACAAACACACTCCCATATTAGCTACCTCGTCATCACAGCTAGCTAAAGCTAACAGGCAAGACTCTAGCAAAACTGGTGGAAAATATGCCGGCGAACGATACATGCTCGTATGGTTAGAGGTGGATGAGCGATCACGTCGCCAGCCAGCTTTAAAATGGTGCTGCGTGTTTGTGCAATTACGGTAAAGACCTGTGTTTACCATACACTCACGTGAAGCTACATTGTATGCCGTCACAATATTACGATCTCTATAGTACAGTAAAATTATACATCGTTTCATATGGCTATTCATCTAAATAGGAAGTTCTAAGAATATATCTGTATAGCCTAACTTTTAAAGATGTATTCCATTCAAAATTAGTTTTGCTCAAATTTCTATATTCTAGCCTAGTTATGCTGGTTGTCCTTCTCTACCTTGAATACCTCCACATTAAATATGAGACGTTTTTACATGAATGGGGGAAAAGTATGGGAAAAATACAATATACCTATATGACCATGTCACAAGCAAATCTACCACGTGGAACCACGTTTGGAACAGTACCCAGTGCGTGCTGCACGACTGTCATTGTGCACGGGGATCTCATAACAATGCACAACTGAGCATATTTGAGCTGCGAACATAGTGGCTAGAAGTCACTCGCACAAAGTGGGCCCAAATGTTTTAACTTAGGAGCACGTGTGCTCCTTGGGAATAAAGTCAGTGTAGCCCTGCCAGCTGTATTCAAGGTGAACAGAATAGAAACTACGACTCGCACTACAGCCAGTGCAAAGCAATATGGGCTGTTTTCAGGTGCCAAATCATTTTACACAGTCTGTAATGTCTTATGTGGAACATCTAATTCATGGGACCACAGTGTTAGTCACACGCACACCAGCATGTTACTGACACTTGCTAAAAGGTGAACATTCATTTGTATGTTTTCAATTTATAAAACATCTTTTCATAGGAGATTTCATAGACTTGGCAAATGCATTTGCCAGAAGTTTTTAAGTACACTTTTTTTGGGTGTTCTTAGCAGACATTCTGAGGCTTTTATTGTTCATATCGATATCAGAATTATACCGTAGCGATCGAAATTATTAAATATATCGTGATATAAATTTTGGCCATATGGTCCAGCCCTAGTTATAAGACATCTGACTACTACATTCAGGGGCAAACCACCATGTGTGACTATATTACTGAAAGGACTATAGCAAGCATCTCTGAAGAAGCAGACTCTATGCGACTAACCAGCTACTAACTGTGTCCGTTTGTCCGTAAGTATTTTTATAACCAGAGAAAACATTTTGTTTCTGCTTATCTTTTATATGTAGAGAGAATGGAATCTTATTTAATCACATTTACCTTAATCGACTCTTAAATCATTACGCAATTTCAGGTAGGATTTACAGACTACTCAAATTACAAATTACTACTCATTTGACCAATCAAAGATACAGTTAACAGTGCTGTATCTTTAATTTTGGGACCAGATAGTTTTATAATCCCAAACCTATTATGGGTTTTACCCTGTCTGTATCAAACAGAGTGACACCGTAGAGAATGGTTACTAAATATGCCACTTAATAGCATTTGAAACTATTTTCTTAAATGATAGACTTTTACAAGACATACCAAGAAGTGCCTAAAATGTTTATGATGTAGATTTTTATATTGTCAACATGCTGATTTTAAATTACCTAGATTTAACTAACATAGCATTGTATAAATTGCAATGACATGCGTTCTTGTTTTGAGATATAATTCCATGCCAGCAGCCAGGGGGCACTAGTCCGCTTTGTGACTTGTGCCAAGGTGTGCCTATGAGCTCTTCTTTGTAACACACTACAGGTGTCACTGTTGTTTGTGTAAACACGCTAGATTTGCATTTCCACTGAGCTGCTTTAATTAGAGCCTGATAAAGGGGCCACTTTTAGAATGTTTCCTATGAGGCTCAGATCAGATCGGAGCAGGCTTTATTCAGTGGACGATGCCAATGTCCAGACTTACTGTACGTGACCAGACTTAAGACAGCCTACTATTAAGCATTGTTTTTTTTTTTTTCTTCCCGCCTGTTAATTCTTATGAAGGAAGAATTTCAAATGTGGATTGAAGGAAACAACATACAACAGTAATCCTAATGTTTGTTTTATCATGTTCTTGAACTGTTGCGGTCCTCCTGTAAGCAAACACTTCGACATGGTATATTTTATTGCTTTTGAAAAAGTTTTCATTGCTTTTAAACTTCGATTGGCTGGTTGTTAAGAGGACGTATCACACTGCTAGGTGCATTTTCTATAGATCTGTTCTTTTGAATTATTTTGTAATTGAAATGTCTTGGCTTTGTAAAGACCAACACCCACCTTGTCGACGCCAAGGTTGAGAGCATATTTCTATTTCTTGAGCATCAGTCATAGAAATGGATAGAAGCTGTACACTTCTGTGTTTGTATGTCTAGTTGCTATGGCGTCAGGCATTAAAATAGAAAACATTCCAGCAGAACATCTGTAGGTCACAGACTCTAATGCACATTTTAGACACTGAACATATTTCAGCTTCTTTCAATTCTAAAAAGGTCTTGATTTTCAGTTTCAGGTGGCCTTAAAAAAGTCTTAAACTTACCTTAGCCATGTCTACAAACACACTGTAGATGACAACAGAGATTATTTCAGTGTCTTAAATACAGCCAAGTTTTCTTCTTGATGGTCCAAATTAAATCAACACTACCATTAATATTTACATTTTCATTCTTTTTACTTTCAGTTTTATACCCATATCTGGAAATGCAATCTGAATATTTAATATGTCAAATTGTATTAACAATGTAAAATAAGCAATTTAGTGAAACTGTATGTCAAGCACAGATCCACATCCAAAGTGTCTCATCTGTTGTTCCTCTGGGGTTTGATATCCTCTGGGATGTTGTGTGTGTTTTGTGACAATCCCCTTCAAGAATAAAATGGGACTTTTTCAAGAACTATCTTTTTATAGTTGTTTTATAAGCTTCACAGCTCTACAAGGCTGTTTAACCACTGTTTGTCGCGCAATATAACTAATTAAAATGTCTTTCTCAGGTAAAATCTGAGCGTGTTGGTTAATGTGCTGTATTTCTAGGTAAAACCTCCACGCTATTTTCCATCTTGCTGCTATTCAGCATGCAGCTGGGTATTCTTTGTTTCACAACACCAGTAGACAACACAATACCACCACTAGTAGAAGTTTAAATGGTGGTTTGGTCAATTTCTTTGGGGCAAAAAGCAAGATAGCGAAGCTAAACAGGATTTAAAGACAGTTAAATATTTTGAAAGTGTTCATTTTAATTTGATAAATTATATAATCTGTTTTCTTGGTGTTGAACTGTTGGGCAAAATAAATCAACTTCGGTATCTATCGTAATTTCTATGTTTCACATAATAAATGTTTTGTTCCTCCCACCTCAACAGTTCCTGTTAGTTAGTTATTTTACATTGGCAGCTTGGTTTGTGTGTAACAGACAATTATTTGCGACTGTAACTCCCCTGAATTAATGTTGTGAGCATTATCGGCGTGGAAGTGTGTTTTCTTACACCACTTACCTAAAAGATGAGATAAAGGTATTTTGGGGGCTTAAGAAACGAGTTCTCCTTGGAGAGCACACCCCCTTACATGGGGCTTGGACACCCCATCCACTTATCTCTAGTGATGACCCTGTGTATACGTGCTAATTCTTGTTGCCATATCGACCTCTTGCATCCTAACAATCGTGGAAGGGTGGATTCCTTCCGCTGCGGTCCCTTCCCAGCGTTTATTCTCTTTTTTACCCCTTATTTTTAGCCCTTATTAAGGGATACGCGTGCTTTTTACTTGATTTAATAGTTTATTATACCGAACATGCCTGACATGTAGGCTGTATAATAAAGTATTCCTCTAGGTGGTGCTATACTTTTGAGTTAGCAGTTGAGGCTGACACAAGGAAGCCATTATTGTGACTTTAAGTTACTTAGTTATGAGCTATTGGTATAGTGATAAGTGAGTTAATATACAAATATATGTATGTAATAAATAAAAACAAACCGTCTCTGATCATGTAGCAGCAGGCTGTAAGATGCCCTGAGACAGTCCAGCACATAGCAGGCTGTAAGATGCCCGGAGACAGTCCAGTACATAGCAGCAGGCTGTAAGATGCCCTGAGACAGTCCAGTACATAGCAGCAGGCTGTAAGATGCCCTGAGACAGTCCAGCACATAGCAGCAGGCTGTAAGATGCCCTGAGACAGTCCAGCACATAGTAGCAGTTCCACCATCCTGAACGCAGGGCACGTAAGCAGCTGAGTCATGTGATCACACAGGCAACCAAACCATTTCCTTTGGGTTGTTTCCAAAGTAGGGCCGAATGGCAGCCATGCAGGCTGTGCACTGTAGGCTATGCTAGGCTATGCTAGGCTATACAGTATATGCTATGATATAGGATATAGGCTATGCTATATAGGCTATGCTTTAGGCTATATATACTGTATGCTATGATATAGGCTAGGCTATATTATATAGGCTATATATGGTATGCTATAGGCTAGGCTATAGATGCTATAGGCTATATATGCTATGCTTTAGGCTAGGTTATATGCTATATGCTTTATATGCTATACTATAGGCTATATATTCTATAGGCTTTATATGCTATGCTATAGGCTAGGCTATATGCTAAATATGCTACGCTATAGGCTAGGTTATATGCTACATGCTTGATATGCTATGCTATAGGCTAGGCTATATATACTATAGGCTATATATGCTATGCTATAGGCTATGCTATATATGCTATAGGCAATATATGCTATGCTATAGGATAGGCTATATATGTTATAGGCTATATATGCTATAGGCTAGGCTATATATGCTATAGGCAATATATGCTATGCTATAGGCTAGGCTATATATGCTACAGGCTTTATATGCTATGCTATAGGCTAGGCTATATATGTTATAGGCTATATATGCTATAGGCTAGGCTATAGGCTATATAGGCTATATATGCTATAGGCTATATATGCTAGGCTTTAGGCTATGCTAGTCGCTGTCTGTATCAGACAATGAACACTGCTCCTTTTAGGGGCAGAAGGCAGGCTGCTACTGTAGCTATGGGGGGTGCTACTGTAGCTATAGAGGGGGGGGGTTAGGGGGTGAGTAATACTTCCCCTCCACCTCCCCTCGTTAGTACAAACAAACACCTCACACTCCTGCAGAAGGCCCACTGACTCCCACATTCCACTTGGCCCTTGTTCTGAACCTGTGTGTGTGTGTGTGTGCACACTCCCTACCGTCACACACACATTATTATTAGCATATTTATATTCAGATCACTGACATGGTCCAGATGGCTGCAGTGTGTATGTCAATGTATACAGTGTGACAACCATACTTTAGCAGGGAGTGGCTCTGTGTGTGTGTGTGTACGCATGTGCGTGTGTTATTTCTACTGTAGTCCCACAGGATGCTCCCATCTGGGTGGAGCTACTGTGTTTCTGACCATGGTGGTGTGGTGAGCCAGCAGGCTCTCGTACCAGAGCCTCCCATCTGGGTGGAGCTACAGGCTCCATTTGCTCTGCACACTAAAGCCAGCCCATGTAGTCACACAGCGCCGCAAAGATGATTTAGCTTGGTTTTCCAGACCTAAAATTCCCTTTGGTGAATAAGGTCTGCCAACGCCCCATTAAGAGGTGTTAACAGACCTCTGATTATTCTGAAACTGTTGGACAGCATTTAACCAATCATCGACCAACTGTTTTGATCGCCTCATCTAGTTCTATACCACCATTTAGAAACACGCGCGACTTCAAGTAAACGTCACCTCATTACCCACCCTGATTGGACCGCCAGCAGGGTGGCTGTGAGAACACTAAAGCTAAGAGGGTTTTCAGACTGAGTGAAAATTGAGTCGAGCGGAGCTAAGATAAAAATATGTCAAGAAACCACCACCCCAGGCAGACTGACTGCAGTGATCCTTTAATTAAAAACGTGCCACATATAAAGATATACTATATACAGTATATGTATAGAAAATAATAATACAGGCAATGTTACGCAACAAAGTCAATAACACTTAAAGTATACTGTAAATAACGTTTTAACATCATTTCATTGCTGTACCAGCATAAAACCTAATGGGTCCTGTGAAGCAAGGCACTAGCGTTTCATTTCCCTGCATAGCTCCACATGCAGAGCAAGGCACTAAAACGTTGGGTTAGATTCCCATGATGGCGATGGTTCCAAATGTTCAGCTGGAAGGTACAGTCTCTTAGTGGACCCAGTGTGCTCATCACCATGGAGACGCATCGTCGCTGGCCGGCGCTGCAGGACCAAATGGTGGCGTGTGACGTCTTAGAGAAGGAGCTTAGTTGGTCAGGTTTAACTGCCTCTAATCAGGATCAAATCCAAAGCCTCTCTAGATGTCTGGATGTGCATTCGAGCTGGAAAGTTACAGTCCGTTATGCTGGACAAACACACTGAGAAAATAACAAACAATAGAAATATATTCCCTACATAGAGGTCAGTAACAAAAGGCCATCATCCAATTACATTAAAACTGGATAAATAATGGCTATTGTTACTATCCTAATAGGGAATTCATGTGTTCACCTATATATAATCAGCCATCGGCCTCCCAGAACAATATAAACATTAACATCCAATAGGGTGTATGAAAGCTTCACAATCAAAGCAAACAGTACATGTGTTTTCACCGCAAAGCAGTCTTGGACCGTGAAAGAACATTAACTTTGGCGGTTAAGAGATATTCTGAGCTTTTATGTGGTGAGATTGTGTTCTGTTATCAGAGGCACATTGGCACCAGCACTCAGTATAGCTGCGATCTATCTCCTCCTCCTCCATCGCCACTAGAGAGGTGAAGGTGTGTCTTCACACAGCTGCACCTGAAAGGAGGGAAAGAGAAGCTCACTGGTGCTTCTAGCGGAGCCACAACCACATACATACACATCTGGTCGTGAACCACGTTTCTAACCGAGGTTTTCCTCCGCTATCTTCAGGATGAGGGTCAGGTGACAACATGGTAGCAGCATCAAGGAATGTGTAATACTCTGAAGGAATCAGGTGGTCACAGAGGTAACAGACAGACAGACAGGCAGACAGACAGGCAGGCTGACAGACAGGCAGGCTGACAGACAGACAGACAGACAGACAGACAGACAGGTAGACAGACAGACAGACAGACACGCTGACAGGTTGCAGGCTGACAGACAGACAGACAGGTAACAGGCTGTCAGACAGACAGACAGACAGACAGAGAGACAGACAGGTAGCAGGCAGTCAGACAGACAGAGAGACAGACAGGTTGCAGGCTGACAGACAGACAGACAGACAGACAGACAGACAGGTAACAGGGTCATAAGAGCCTACCTGTCTGCTGGGAGCCACATGTCACTCTATAAGATGTCCACAGACTAACGGCCAGTAAGAAGGTCGCTATGAAGCCAAACACCTGACAAACAGAAGCAGCTGACATTAATGTAAACTCATTGTGACAGAATGACCTGAGACCAACCTTGCCTGGAGACGTCCTGATCTTCTCCCACCTAACCCTGCTGTCACAGAATTGTATCCCCTCCCTCGAGCGTCACCTATGGATGCTGCAAACTGCCCCCTATGTAGTCCTCATTCTTCACAAGTAGCATCAGTGTTGTCTTTTCTTGCTCAGAAACATTCTACTGTCATTACATCGCTCTAAGATTAAATAAATATATTAATGCAGGACAGCAGTAATACTACTGCCCCCTGGCACCAGCTGGCGCCCCCTGGTGGTTCCCACTTGGAACACCACTGGCGTAGGGTACGTGGGTACGAGTATGTGATGCAGAAGCATACACTGGCCTTAAGCAGGCAGCTAGCTAATTGGACACTTCTGCTAGCTAGACACGTCACATACCGAGCCTGTCACCAGTTCAGACATCCCGCCGCTCTTCACTGATGCCACGATGGAGGCGATGAAGACCAGGATGGTCCCCACGGCGTAGTGGAGGAACTCCTGTAAGCAGAGCAACATCATCACCTTCACGGCGTGTCGGGCCAGCCCAGAGCACGCCAGCCCTGTCCCTCATGAGGAGCAGGACCGTTTCAATGCTTCTATTAGCCAACTGGTTGTCCCTTCACATTCACATGCAGGAGACAGGTTTGTATTTCCACAAAGGCAGAGTCTTTACAGGTGACTCAGTTTGAACTTCTCAACATTATTTTCATCCATCCATCCATCTTCATCCGCTTATCCAGAGTCGGGTCGCGGGGGCAGCAGCTCCAGTAGGGGACCCCAAGCCTCCCTTTCCCGAGCCACATTGGAAAGCTCTGACTGGGGGATCCCGAGGCGTTCCCAGGCCAA
>JAODUK010001444.1:0-12841 GCA_027564635.1 Typhlichthys eigenmanni | reverse complement strand
TAAGTCATTCAGAAAGTGTTGTCCTCAAATGGGGGGTACTGAGATATGCGTCCCCAAAAATGGCATAAGCGTGTATGCGTGTGTGTGTGCATTCTTCTATTTGTATATCTGGTCTCGCTAGCCCCATATGAGATCTTCCAGCCGGGGGCAAAGAAAGCTGGTCATGCAGAGCCAAGCGCACATGCGGTGTACCCGGGCCATTCATGGTGAAACAATAGCAGATTTACATGGCTAATCACAGCTAAGCGGCTGGATTATCTGGTTAATGAGACGCGCTTCTCGTCTTCATCAGCTCTGTCAGTGAAGTGGGGTTATTCTTATATTCATTACCAATGCCTGTCATCCATCGGTCCATCTGTGAAATGTATATGTACTGCTGAAATCATGGTTTGTGAATTAAATATATGTATTTTAACATGAGCATCATGAGCATGTTTTTGAATATGTTTTTGATATTTTGTTGTCAGAAAAACAGTCAGGTAAAATAGAAGAAATTTTGGACTGGCGTCCTTCAATACAAGGTATAGTATGTCTTTTTATAATTGAAGTGAATGCAGTGTTACAAAGTACATCTGAAATGAAAAGAAGTCCTAGACGTTTACCAATTTAAATTGTTATATTTTAGCATGTTGTACCTATTGTAAAACTGACCAGTCTCCATTGTCTTTTTTCAGTAACAAATACTACTCTACATACTACTAAATACATACTACACTTTCCAAACTAAAAATCTAATAGAACATTAGATGTGCAAGATGTGTGTCCAACACAGTGCTGAAAACGAACCAGGAAGCAAAACATCCTTTGTCTAATGATCTGTAATCGGCTTATCATCCTGTCTCCATAATGACTCCTGCAATCATTGATGTAGAGAGTATACAAGAGCGGACAGGATCTCTCAAGCAAATCTTTTCAAGATAAGTACCTAGCTAACCGTATTAGACCATTCACCTTAACCCTTTGTGTCAATGTAAAAAATGTTGGATAAGATAATCAACAAAAAACAAGAAAACAAGAAAGTAAAGGTCTTATTAAGTGCAGGTATTCCATTCAAAGGAAAGTGTAAGGCTATGGTATAATATGTGAGAATGCAGTCTGCAGGACCATGGACAGCATCAGCTGACAAGTTGAGCCATAGACTGTGTAACAATATGGAAAAAGTATGTAACATCAGCCATAGGTTATTGAAGGGACAGTGTGAAGCCAAGGATTTGGCTTCACAGTCACCAGCTTTGGGGCCAAATGTTCTTGTAACCCTCTCACAATTGGCTGACCTTGCATGGGTGCCAGACATGTGCCATATAGAGGGTAGGGCTGATTTTCGGTAGAAGAGTTTATACAAAAATCCTATTGAATATTACCCCATTTAAATATTGACCTTGCATTCAATATTATATGATTGCTGCCAATCCAATATTTTATCCATGGATTAGATATCTAACCAATGCTTATTTATGTTAATTAACAAAAGTGGTTACCAATTATCATTAATAAATGTGGTTGCAAAGACAACCAAAATATTGATTTTCTTTTTGTAATTGAAAGATTATGATCTTAACCATGCTATATTGTAAACCATCCAGCCATGTGGTATTTCATGATTTCTTGCAAAATAGTACTCTTCTTATTAATGGGATTATTTACAAAAATATCAATATCAAACTTAGAAGAAGTGAAATTACTTAATATGAAAATGAAAAGAATAATTATTCCCCACCCATCCATAATTCAAAGGCTTTTTGACTGCTCTGTTTTGACGCTAAAGCCCCTGATAGCCCGTAGAGATGTGCATCTCCTGTCTCTGGACTGACTTCAAAACACATGCTTGTTTCTAGTCTTAGCAGAGCGAAGGTGGTAGAAACACAAACAGTCAATATGATCACTCACATCTGTCTCACTGCTGGGACCACAGCACACCTGACCCTGATGGCAATTGACCCACTTACCTGTCTACTTAAACCTGTCAGTCTCTGCTGCCCCACCACACTGATGGTTTGTGCTCTTGTCAGAAACACTACCAGACCGCTGGTGTGGTTAAGTGATCAGTCACTGGCCTCCACTTGGATTACAATCTTTAACTTGGGGACATGGGGCTGGCATGTGAAGAGGGGCTTATGTTGAGCTGCGAGCCAGCATCTATCTGATCAATTTCTTCAGCTTCCACAACATAGCTGCAAATAGCAGCTTCATGTACTGTCAAACTGCACATGAATTCCTGAGATGATACCACTGCGTAAAGAACCATACATGCCGAAAAGGCTGCCGTAAGGTACAATATAATAAGGAGATACATTAAAATAAGTTATTGCTGAATAACTTGTGACAATGTGTCAATATATATATATATATAAAGGTTGTGTATTTAACAATGATATAGTATGCACAAATGGCAATTACTCCAATACAAACTGGCATTGTATGGTGATAACAAAAAGTTCCCCCAAAAAGGAAATAGTGCCTATCTTCAGGATTAATTTAGTTGATCAGTACCTCTATACTGTAGATATGTTTGGTTCATTTAGTTGATTCAGTACCTATATACTGTAGATACGTTTGGTTCATTTAGTTGATTCAGTACCTATATACTGTAGATATATTGAATTTAGAGCTGTCCAGGTCCCATTACAAGCAGTTTGTTCCTGAGCGCTCTCAGGACCATCGAGTTGAGTTGAGTCAAGTTTATTAGGAGGAGACAGAGGTGCTGAATAGTTCGGGATAAAATGAAAACAGGTCACTACTCAATTAATGCCTGTATTGGCTCACCTCAAATGCCAAATGGTGATCTTTATGTACATTACAAAAAGGAAACAGGCTTATTTGTTTTCACTACCAGATTCAATGACAATTCATAGTTCTAATTTGATTTACATTGCAGCCATCTTGAAAGCTGTTTGCCGTCTGCCACCACTATATGGAAAGTAAGAAAACAACACACTACAGACACGTTTACATTTGCATGATTTGTTCTAAATCTTTTGTATGTTATTCTTTACCCAGCAGAAAGTCAAAAGTGGACTAGAGGACCCAATGATTCATGGAGTTTCACTCTTAGTGGTTTTACAAAATAAAAACTCCATGTTATTTCCCAACACCTCTGGCTCATAGAAGAGATTGCATTAGAGCAGCACACTATGTGTAAAAAAAGAAGTATTACTCACTCCCACACAAGCCACCAGTGATAGCCAAGAGTTTTTCTGTTGAACATAATTCTTAAAACTAGTCTAGTTATACAAAAGAGAACAGCAGCCGTAACAGAATGGAATTCCCTATATAATTTGGGAGCCTATGTACAATAAACCTAAATATATATACTGTATTTCAAAATCATAGTCCAGTCTGAGAAAACTTTTTTCTAATGTTTTTTTTTAGGATCTGAAGAGATCTGTGTGAAGCCACACAATCTGAAAATAAAATGTGGCCAGATGGCAGGTTTCTGTTATACAAACATGAGGGACATACCAATATTTCGAAACTGTCTATTTGCATCCGGGTGAGAATAGCCAGACTGCAGCTATTATTTACACCCAAAAAATACAAAAATGCTGTGTTGCATGCATGATTGCGATAGCTTCTGAGCATCGGTAGCAGCAGGTACCATAGATAATCTACATTAATCATATGGTTAACTAACCCTAGAACTTAAGGTTAGTGGATAGATGTATGGGTTAGTTTAGGGTTAAAAATGGACTTACATCATGAAGTGATATGCAACCGTGCATGCAACGCAGTGTTGATAGTTTGTCTTTTTTTTTTGGGTGTAAAGAGTTGAATAGCAACATCGGCTACACCTTGGGTGCATATAGCCAATTTTGACTATCCATCCTGGGTGTAAACATGTAGCAGTAATGGCATGGACACCTGAGGGCTTCTAATAGCATCTGCATATTTCAAAATAATTGTGAATAAACTTAACTTTGCTTTGCCTCACTCAAAACTTAAATATTTTCACTGGAACAATGCTTACAGTATTTGTTCCTGTCCAAACTAAATCAAACGAGCTGTGCTAGAGGCTACTTGGACTTCTTGTTCAACAAGGCATCTAATAAGAAAGGAAATAGATGTTGTATTTCAGCATTTTATGTCTTCTGTCAGTACAGCTAACAAACACCATGCCCTGGTGCTATTAAATGGAGGACTCCTCATTTACAACCTAGTGACATTTCCAACTATCTAAAGAGATATTTCCATCCATTCTACACTAATAAATAAATGCAGTAATATGCAACAAGGATGAGGTTGGAGTCTATAAAGTATAATCTGCATAAAACTAACATTTTGTGAAAACCTCTCCACATTTACACACTTATGTAAAGAATATACATTTGTGTGAAATACAGTATGTCCACTGATCAATAAAGATGTATTAATTTCATAATAATGTATTTGTGTGTTAGAGAAGCAGCTGTTGTGTGCATAGAGAGCTAGCTGCTGAGGCTGCATGGTCCACATTCAAGAACCCACCTGACACACAGACACACACACACACCCACACGCACACACACACACACACACACACACACACACTAGCAGTGGAAAGCACATGAGCTTAGTGGGACTGTCAAAATAATGTTAACCTTTATTTGAATTAATTTTAATTAACAGCCCTAATTTTAAGATTTGGATACTTAAAAAAGACATAAAACTATGAAATGCACTACAGTAAAATGAGCCAGATACGTACAAGGGCTATCATATTTTACATTACGGCTGCCGGGCCTTTTAATATTCTTCTTTTACATTGAGTGAATTATACTTGAATTACCAGTACACCTATCAAACATCCTCTGGTGGAGACGATAAGAAAGTCAGCAACAGTCAACCTCAGATGAAAACACACAAACAATGGAGTCTCTCTCTCTCTTTCTCTCTCTCTCTCTCTCTCCTTCTCTCTTTATCTCTCTCTCTCACACTCTTCCTCTCTCTCTCTTTCTCTGTTTGTCCTCTCCATTCGACACTCACACTGAACACCTGCTAACCTCCCCCCCCACCCCCACCCCCCTCACCTCCCTGCCTCTCGGGGGCCAGTGTCGTCACCGCCGTGCCCCTTCCCCTGCCCTCAGGTACAGCAGCCTCATGGGGGCGTGGGGGGAAAACCTCACGGCCCAGGGCACCGCATGCCCAGCTGGTGCCCTCCCCCCCCCCCCCCCACACACACACACACATGCAAAAACATATTTGCAATGTATATACACACTCAGCCACCCACGCACACACGCGCACTCAGCCATAAACACCAACCACATAATGGCACTCAGGCATAAACACATGCATATGGACAAGGCATGTAGCAACAAACACACCTGCACACCTACTGCATACTGTATATTCTAACTGTACATTCAACCTGCATGCAGGAGGGCTTCTCTCACAAGTGTTTGGATGCTGCTAAAATGATAAAGACTTCTTTATTTCCTCCCAATCTTGTGTGCCGTAAGTGATACAATGTATTATGTTGGGATGGCACCTTGTGGGTGTGTTGTGTGTTAACAATAGCATCACGCTGCTTGGGTCAGTGGTGAACAGCCCACATCCGGCAGAACAGGACTCATGTGGCGAAAGGAAGTGCATTATGGGCAACTTAATGTGCTATCGGTCATACTGTAGCAGTTAGCCACGCCTGTGAGAGTCCAAGGCCTTCACAGGACGTACAATCAGCGATGCCATTAAGAGAGCGTCCCAGTGTGGCAGAATAAGTTTTGTTCATGCACACTTGCACACACAAACATTATACCAGCATACAAAATGGTCGGTATAATGCTGGAAACATGCGCACGCACAAACACGCACACACACACACACACACACACACAAACAATATGCTGTTTCTTAAATGCAGAAATAGCATGCTCCTCTTTGACTCACTTCTCTTGCTCCTTCTCAGCTCAGGCTAATTCCCTCTGGCAGAGAGAGCTGTAAAAATCAATGGAGAAAATGTCCTGAAACAGCCAATCTAAAAGCCATCTGCCCCTAGTAATCCACTGAGACCTGGACCCAGTCCCCAGGGGGTCGGGGAGAGAGGGAGAGAGAGAGAGAGAGGGGGAGAGAGGGGGAGAGAGAGAGAGAGGGGGGTGAGTGTCAGATACAAAGCTAAATACATGTGGTAACTTGAACAGGAAAGGAAAACATAACATATACTCTTCAATAACACAAGCAACATGTTTCTTGAGCACCCCAAAATAAATACGTCATAGCTAGCTAGCTAGCTAGCTAGCGAGTATGATAATATGAAACACTTATTATTTTAAATTATTTTATAAACACAAATAAACGGCACTGAAAATGTATGTACATTTTAGTAAAACAACTAAGAATTTACCCCGCATTTCTTATGGGGTATTGAGGCCCACTTTGCCAAACAAGCCCATTTTAAGAAAATGCAATTATATAAAGTAGGTATTCTACGTATTTATTCTCATTTGCGGGGCAGGCGACTGTTTATACAAAGATTATCACCACTGCTCACATATTAAAATACAGTTTACTGTAATTATAAAGATTACATTCACTATTTGTATCCTGTAACAAGGATCCATATCATAAAGAACAACCGTGTCAGGCTGTCTGCTGTAAAGTATGTCTAGGCCAATGAATATATATGACAGCATGCATGATAGTCATTAGCTGTGCCTTTAGCCCTAGCAATAAGATAAGGTTGGTTTTCTTCCCCTGCTTACAAATAAGGCCATATTGATTACAGAGAAAATAACCACTGTGAGGATGGGTTAGACCTGCACACAGTAATATGATTCTCCCATAAAGTGATGTAATTACACTTCTATATACTGTATGATAACATATAGATGACTATAAGCGGACCAGCGGGCCATTTGCTTATATGCATTCTCGTTTGATGTGGTGTGACGGACAGACAAGCTTGTCTATTTACAGCACACACAACACATTCCCTGATAACATCATTTAGGCTACAGTAGTTGATTATGTATGTGTATCACAAACTGTAAAGAATTATCATAGTTTTTCCATAATTCATCATTTATTTAGACTACCTGCATTGTCTCCTCCTGTAATAATGGTGTCTCTAGAATGACTGTGCTCAAACCCAAATACTTAAGATACCAACTGTTTCCTATAGTATCTCTATTTTAGTGGGGGCTTATGCAGTATAGACTGACAGGATTATATGGAGCTCAAAAGTCTGAAATGGGTTGTTTTACATCAGGCTAGTCTTAGTGGTGGGGCCGGTTAAACCTGCAAATAAGATTACAATAAATCAAATTAACTTTATCCCAGTGAGGAAAATGAGATTACTGATACAGCCAAAGAAGGAACAGCGTATTAGAAGTTCTCTTCAACATATCCAGTTTCAATATAATATATGTGCAATAATAAAATAAAAACACCATGAATAAATTAATTAAAGGCATAAGTGCCTTTAATTAAGAAAATATAAATTCGTAATTAATAAGAAAGTATTGGAATTTGCATCGGCTTTCTTTTCAAATCCAACTGCAAGGTTGTTTACTTTTGAAGTTTATGTCCTTCAATTTAGGATCAAAGATATAGTCAGCGTTTGCAAGCTAATACACTTTCTGTCAAATTCAGTAAATGTCTACTCACTAGCTAGCTGCCTGTTCTGTCTGCATGCTGAAACAATAATCCAGTGTTACTATGCAGCCCTGGCCTGGATGTGTCAATGTCTTTACCGTGAACACACAAAGAAGTGGTGCAGACCGCACCTCACACATCCTACCCTTGGCAATGCATCACTACACCACATAAGCAACTTCTTGCTGAACGTCTGATACATATACCCCTGTAAACTCAACATGGGACTTTCAGACTGTCAGGAAGTAATACTGTCAATTTCCATTGGCTGTCAGCATTGTCACTCACAACTATGTAGCCGTAATTTTCAGTGTGACGCTAGGACACTGTTTTATTTACTAATTTAAAATTAAACATGCATTTTAAGCAGTAACCATATCCTACAAATTTTACAGATTTACAGAACCTGTAGAGCGAGTCCTGTTGTTTAGTTTTCCAACAAATTCCTCATATTAAGTTTTACGTCTGATTTGATCATTGAGTTACGTAGTTGGTCGTCCTGCATGTCAATCAAAATACCTCACTTATCATGAAGGCGTTTACTGACGCAGTTAGCCTGTGCTTCTTGTCCCATACCTCACATAGAGGTGCATCTCACTAAATTATAATAATGTGGAAGAGAGGTAATTTCAATAATTCAACAGACAAAGTTAAACTCATGCATATAGTGGATTAATTACACACAAAGTTAAATAGTTTAAGCCTGTATATGTTTTAATCTTGATTATTATGACTTACAGCTCATGAAAACACCAAATACAGTATCTCCGACAATTAGAATAGTGTGAAATATCAATATTGTAGACTCAAGGTGTCGCACTCTAATCAGCTAATTAACTCAAAACACCTGCAAAGGTTTACTGAGCCTTTAAATTGTCTCTCATTCATGTTCAGTAGGCTTCACAATCGTGAAGAAGACTGCTGACTTGACAGTTGTGCAAAAGACAGTCATTGACTCCCTCCACATGGAGGGAAAGCATCAAAAGATCATTACTAAATACGATGGCTGTTCACAGAGTGCTCTATCCAAGCATATTCATAGAAAGGCGAGTGGAAGGGAAACGTGTGGTAGAAAAATGTGCACATGCAACAGGGATAACCGGAGCCTTGAGATGATTGTCAAGCGAAAGCCATTAAAACATTTGGGGGAGCTTCACAAGAGTTGGTGAGGCAGTGAGTGACCACCATGCAGATGTATCAAGGAAGGCTACAACTGTTACATTCCTTGTGTCAAGCCACTCCTGAACCAGAGGCAAGGTCAGAAGCATCTTACCTGGGCTACAGAGAAAAATAACAGCTCTGTCGCTCAATGGTCTGAAGTCCTCTTTTCAGGTGAATTCAAGTAAATTTAGCATTTTATTTGGCAATCAAGGACCCAGAGTCTGGAGGAAGAGTGGCGAGGCACAGAATCCAAGTAGCTTCAAGTCCAGTGTGAAATGTACACAGTCAGTGATGATTTGGGAAGCCATACTGTATCATCTTCTGGTGGTCCAGAGTAAACTCAGCCATCTACCAGGACATTTTTGAGCACTTCATGCTTCCTTCTGCTGATAAGATTTATGGAGATGATAATTTCATTTTCCAGCAGGACGTGCACCTGCACACATTGTCAAAGGTACCAATACCTGCTTCAATTATGCAGTATTTCATACAAACTGAGCCCCAACCAAGTACTGAGTGCTTGGACATAAACATGCTTTTCAGAAAGCCAACATGTCTGTAGTAAAAAATATTTTTTTCACTGGTCTTATGTCATATTCAAATGTTCTGAGATACTAAATTTGGGGTTTTTGTGAGCTGTAAGCAGTAATCATCAAGATTAAAACAAATACAGACATCAAGTATTTCACTTTGTGTGTAATTAATCCACAATATGAGTTTCACTTTGTCAATTGAATTATTTAAATTACTTAACTTTTCCAAAATATTATAGTTTATTGAGATGCAACTGTATGTAAAGTCTGGCTTAGCGATACTACAGTGAGCTCAACTAACCTTTGGTAATTTTTGATGAGTTATGGTGTTGGCAAAGATAGCATTGCTTTCTATAGTATATGAATAAAATCAGTTTTCTTACACTGAAATTCTAAAATTAAGAATGATAGAGGGATGGCGGGATTGGTGAGAGAGGAATTAAACAAAATGTTTCACGTATGTGCAATTTTTAATGGTGAACTACTAAATTAAACTTAAAGTAGCTAAGTATGCACTTCAACCGAGGTCGCAACGTGGTTACAACACAACAGAAACACCTCCTAACCGCAAGAGTACTAGGTTTGCCATTGGGAAAGCTGTTTTTACATCACAACAACTCATAGAGCAGTTTATCAGATCTAAATGCAAGTAGCTAGAAAAGTAGTATTCCTTATGTGTGCTTGTCTATGCGGTTAATAGTCCTGATTTAATAATATTACTTTAGCAGAACCGCTTCAGCTTGGCTCCTCTCAGACGTCCAGCTCGCTTTGACTACGAGCGGAATGTTGGTAGGCTTATATAGGCCTCTAAAAATAGCTCACCTTTCACTGCCATCTTTAGCTAGAGCGACAGACATAGAGAACCAATACCGTTTCCCTTTTTATTCAGACTCCTCCTTATTTCCATATTTTGGCACCGCCTTAATTGGACGCCAGTGAGACCGTCAACCCTATTTACCTTATACGGTCACGCACGGAATTGACTGACGTGTGGCTGCTCCTCCCTCTGGTCGCCTGGCTTGCCGCGCACGCACAGTCTGCAAGCCCCAGCTACTCGCCTGCTGAAACAGGAGCGCGTAGCGGCTGATAGGAAAAGAGGCAACCTGGGATTTATACGGTGAAGATTGTAATCTGGCATGCGGAAATAGATGAACGTTTAATGTAACGGCGCTGACATCCACACGCTGGACTGAGTAAAGAGGTATGGGAGAGAGCAAGTTGAGAGGACACGGAATTTACAGAGATTAAAATATAAACTATTTTTTTCTTCCTCTTTGCTTTTTGTAAGTGTTCATCTGCGAATGCCTTCCATTCCAGTCGCACGGAGGCTGTCAAGGTACTTCCAGGGGCACTACGGGAGCAGAGCGCCGATCTGATCCGTCGTTTCACTAGCCCTGTATTTTCACAAGTCTAAAAAAAAGTGTTGCTTTTTTAATTTGGACTTGGATCCGGACTTTATTGCGTGCGTGTCCCCTTCCCCCCCGTGTCCCCTTACTTCAACATGGACGTGTTGGCGAATTACAGTATTTTTCAGGAACTCCAACTCGTGCACGACACAGGTTATTTCTCCGCGATGCCTTCCCTGGAAGAAAACTGGCAGCAGGTGAGTGTGATGCTGGGTTCCTTCTAGCAACCGCTTGAAAGCCTACTTTCGCTGTGTTTGCGAACCAGACTGCGATTATTTGTAGCATGCCGCATCATTTGTGCGCTCCAGGGATATAGCCCGTAGTTGCGGCTTTAGCTCACACGCAGCACTGCAAGCTCCGCTGACTGGAGGGGAAAAAAAAACACACACACACACGCACACGCACACATAGGCCTAGTATACCGTATACACACAGTGCAGGCATGCAGGCACAAAAACACACGGGCACACACGCTGGCAGCTGCTGCTTGATACTTGTGTCAGATGTTATTTTAGGGTTGTATTCTGTTTGTGAGAATTGTTTTTGCGTGTTATACGTCTTGTTAAAACACCGTGGCGATGGCGTCAGTGGTCTAACATACAAACAGTGTTTTATATTTCGGATAGGAACGCGTGTGGTGTGCTTTGCTGAATAGAAATTATATTATTTTTCATTCATTCAAATCTAATATTTGCTAATGCGTAAAAGACCCTCCTGTTGTGCGCTGATCTGATTGGAACCGAGTGGGAATCGATAGACCCGTCTGTCAGCCTCTCTGTTTGGATTACTTCTAAATAATGGCAACCTGGACGTGCGCGCACGGCACACACACACACACACACACACACACACACACACACTAACACAATAACTCACGCGCGCGCACGAGAAGGCAGCTATTTGCAGCACGCTTTGGGTAAAGGCAAGATCAATTTAGGCATGAAAGATGGACAGTTGACTAATAAAAGGAGATGTGTCGTTAAATAATGCATCTACTTCTGCTTCTGCAAATTACTGTGCGTTTGTAGCCCCGCCGGTCCGTGCGACGGAGCTCCCGATAACCAAATGCATTATGCTTTATCACCAGCCGCGAGTTTTTGCATGTGGGCTGTGTGTGTACGTGTGTGTGTGTGTGTGTGTGTGTGTGTGTGCGTGTGTGTTTGTGTGTGTGTGGTAAGGTTACTGTAACATACTGTAGGCTATATTGTTGATGACAGGCTATACTCTCATTAACTGCAGCGTGTTCAAAATGAGACCAGATGTAAGGTTATTGACATGGCAAGTTTATCCATTGAAAACATCACGTTGGCACTCAACCTAGTGGCACACGGACGGGCACATGGCAAAGCTCTGCGCGAAAGACTACTTCGCCAACCCACTTATCCTATGGCCCATTTATCCTCAGTCTCTCTGCCTTACTAACACCAATTCACGTCCTATTTTTACCCCACACAACGATTCAGTCGAGAATCCTCTTATCGTTTCACTTCAGAGCTGTTTCACGCAGGCACGTCTATAAACCATTCAATATCCTCAGCTCTACGTAAAGCGAGTGTGCGTAAAACGGGATGCATGTTTGAATTATCAGGCATTATCCCGTAAAGCGTGGCTGCACAGCACCATGACGCACCTGCTGTTGCCTGGCGCTCATTGCCATTCCATGTGCTCAACTGCGGGGAATCCAGTGGTCTGTATGTGTGCGCGCGTAGCTGTGTGTATGTGAGAGGAAGATCGAAAGTCTACGAAAAATTCCCCCTTTGCCTCAGTCCACACGCACGCTCCTTCCATCTTAGAGAAACACACACACACACACACACACACACACACGCACGCACACGCGCACACACACGCTTGGCTGGCGTGCACTAATGGAAAGCTATGGTCTGGCAGAACTCATCCTGCCACTTTCGACAGTAATTGGCCGCTTGCTGTCAGACAGACAGAACTATACACGCACACGCGCCGCAAGCACGGGCAGATGGGTGTGCATCATCAGTCTTTCTGGCCATCTCTCCATCATTGTTCCTGTCTATGTTTGCAGATATGAACTACTATGTCTGTTTCTCTGTCAATTAGCACAGGCCTGCCACTCTAACACGCTGCATCTCTCTCTCTCTCTCTCTCTCTCTCTCTCTCTCTCTCTCTCTCTCTCTCTCTCTCTCTCTCTCTCTCTCT
>JAODUK010001443.1:0-12841 GCA_027564635.1 Typhlichthys eigenmanni | reverse complement strand
TTCCTCAGCCACACATCTTACTTCTGTCTAAATCAAACACAACTCTGACAGCCAATGGACGCATCTCTCCACAAAATGAACTGAATATTGCACCATTTTCGATATGACATTGCGCAACGTGATATTGCGATAACGATACTGAATCGATATATTGTGCACCCCTAGTGGCAATGAAGCGGCAAAAAACAACATACAACGAGGCTTCAGACATAAAATGAACCGTTTATTACCGTTTATTTTGAATGTATCGAATCTGCCATCTCTATTATAAGATGGTCAGAAAAAGCACAGCAAGGCGAATGAACAGAATAACGTACCCAAACAATGTAACAACCAAGAACTACATTAAAATAATTAAATGGAATTCATTATTGGAACATAAATTATTACACTTGATTAATTCAGAAGCAATTGCTTGACATACCGACATACAGACTATTCAATAACGACATTTGTTGCCAACTATTTTAGTTTTTTGTGCGATTATTTTCAATAATGTTGATTAGCTGTTGCAGCCCTAAAACACATTCAAGCCACTTAGTCTGCGGTTTCAACAAATACAACGATCAGGTGTAATTAGCTCCATATACTTTTGAGTTTATGGCCATCTTATTGAGTGTCGTTTCTATGCTATGACAACCTGATAATGGGCTTTGGCCTGTCGGCTTTAGCCAACACACCCACCCACCAGAGCTGCGGTGTGCGTGCCGGCGGTGGGGCTTTGTGCCAGTCCCAGCAGCTCCTCCTTGAGGGCGCTGGGGAGCAGCAGAAGCTCCATGGTGAACTTGTCGTCCCGCTCCTCCACAAAGGACTTGAAGGCCCGCTTCACGGACGGCTCCCTGTCACCGGGCAGGCTACGTTTCTCCTGCATAGCACACAGGTGTTAAATAGACAATACCAGCACCCTAAATTGTGTTTTTTTTTAGCTGTAAACTAATAGGTATGAACTGTGATGATGACACATATATGCTGGTGTTAATATTGACAAAATACGTTTTTTTTTATTTTTTATAACTATTTGGATAGAACGCACATAATTGTATTGTATAATATTAAGATGTAATACTTTAGCTACAATGCAATATAATAATTTGAATTATGATAAAAAATGCAATTATCATCCTGGTAATTCAGTTTATTGGCCGTTTTCTAGACACATTTCCCTATGAGAGTCAACAGACCTTTCCGACTCAGGCTGTAAGACCCGCCCCCATTGGTTACTGTTACCCACAAACTTTTTTAGCTTGTGGGACATTCTATGATATTCTGTCTCGTATTCCTAAAACTATTGCAGTGTGCTTCATGCCCAATTAGCCTGCCTTGTCACAAACTGTCTGACAAATTCAGAGGAAAAGGGGCGGCGACTGGGATCAATCATTACAGGCGGGAAGGGTGACTTAGCCTATTACGTCATCCATCTCAACACTCAGATGGATGACGACACTACAGGCCCATTCCCTAGAACGCCCACCTGGAAGAGAGCTACAAACTGCTGCACTCGGCTCTGGGCCATCACCACAGGCTCAGCCCGACCCAGGAGCCTCAGGCGGCCCGGTTCCACCACCTGGACCTCCGCGCTGGTGTCCCGCAGAAGCCTGTCGAGGAAGAGCCCGCGGGCCCCCGCGAAGATGCAGTGCATGTCCACTGGGTAGCGCTCTTCCTTCTGCAACTCAGGGTCACACAGGCCTCTCACGTACTCCTAATGGGTCAAGGAGAGCGGCTGATAAAACAGGATGCAGGCTGACAACTATTGTCAGGATGCAGGCTGACAACTATAAATAGTTCAGACAACTATTTATGGTTAGGTTTTAACGAACAATCAATTGGAAATGGGGGGAAAATGTGGAACATTTGTGCAAGAAAGAGTTCGAAGAGGGACACAATGAGAGCAAAACACCTTTTCCAAGATTACAAACCAAAACATTGAATCTAATGCAGTTTTGTTTTTATCTGGAAAACTGTAGGTTTATTTTCAGTGGCTACAAAACTGTACAGCCCAGGTCTCTTTTTGTTAGGGATGGCACGATCCAGTTCCAATGTTAAATTAAGTTTTAAGTTAAGTTGCAAAATAAATGACAACCAATCTCTATTTTAGACTTAGATGCATTTTAGAAACCTGCTGCTGATAGTGTGGCCTGGGTAGGTTAGACATGTCTGATGCTTGACAGTAGACCTACGCGTGTAAATTCATTTAATTGGATCAGCCCCATGGATCAGTTACAACTGTCCAATTGTCACAGATACCGATCCTATTTAAGTCAGTATCGGACCGATTTCCGATCTCAGTAGTATCGTATCTGTGCCATCCCTACTTTGTGTGTGCCAATATTGTGTAGCAGGCAACAATGGATGCTGGACAGACTAATAATATGGTCAATTTTTTTCTGCTTTTTTGATCACTCCACCATGCTTCGTGTGGTGTCAATCAGCACGATTGCCATCATTCAGACTGCCAGTCCAAATAAGATTTTTATACAGATTTTACAAAGATTGATTTTTGATCCAGGCCACTTTTGGATGTATGTTGAAATGTGATTCCAATGGAATTTCTCCAGATACTTCTCAGTCCAGACGTTAAACATCGGATTTCAAAGTGACTTGTGTTCCAATAGTCAGTATTTTGCACAGCTTGTGTGACTAAAGCACAGGACATGGCAATGTAACATTAAGCACCATTGTGTGGAGGGTGACATAATCCATTTCTCCTGAATCCACATTGGAAAGCTGCGTCACCAGCGTAGCTATGGTTACTGATGCCCACGTCGTTACCACAGCAACCAGTGCAAATATGTCAGTGATGTATGGACATCTGATCTGATGATGATGATCACTTGCAAACAACAGTGCAGACAGTTGTCTCAAAAAGATAAACCAGTCAAATTTGCCTGCAGTCTGGATATGGTCACTGACCTTCAAACCACTGGTTGTACTACTTTTTACCATATAGGCATATTGTGTCATGTAACAGTTGTTTCCACATTTGGCACCTTGCATCCTTGCCATAGTAAAAGGGCTGGACGTCTGCCTATGTGGTCCTTTTGGAGTCTTTCCAGTTGTTTACATTTTTTAAGCAAGTTTTATTTGCCCAAACTACGGGATGAGATGTAGCCGCCTGAGACCGTCTCAACCTGCCCTGTGTGTGATGTAACCTCGTCTCAACATCTTGGACACATTTCATTAGCATTTGCTTCTGACAGGCTCAATGTTGAGAAACACAAAATGACTCAGAGAATAAAAAGAATGCAAGACGAAGTGATACAGCTCGTCACGTCCGTTTTGAAATAGAAACTACATAGTTAAATTTTGACCTAAGTAATAAAACAGATTCTTTGAGCTGGGATTTCCCACTTTTCTCAACCTATCACAATATCAGAAGGAGCCAGTATCATCCTTATAACAAAATTACCTTAAGGAGTGAGTTCTGTAATAACATGCATTTTTCTTAATGTCACCCACATGTGACTATAGCAAAGACAACACATTATGTTCTCACTAGACTGGCAGAGCATGGAGCAGAGCTTATATAGGAGTGGCTTTCAGGAAACTCATGACACACTATGAAGATGCAGAAGTATGAAAAATATGACACGCATGGGAAATCACACAGGAAAAAAATAAGAACAAAGGAAGAAGAAAAAAAGCAGCTCAGATGTAAAGATTATGAGATTAGGATGACCCAGAGGTGATAATATTCTCCACAGTCTACTATAGATATTAAGGACATGGTAATTCATTGTTAAACCAGGGATGTTAAAAAAAAACATGATCTAATTTAGCCATACTTGATCAATGAAATGGTCTGGCTCTGGCATGGCTGTTGCTATTTTTGCCATGTGACTTGTTTAATGACTCACATGAACTGTCAACGCGCAAATCCAATTAAATTATTTTGCGCACGAAATGTTATACTTGTGTGAAATGAAATGCAGACATGCAAAACTACGCCAAGCAGGTTACAGTAGTGTAGTTGCTTGACAGTGATGTGATGTTAACGGCGTGTACAAACGTTTAGTGATCATTGGCTCAAACGTTAGTGCATCTTCTTATACAAAGTGAAATATGTAACTAAATAAATGTAGTAATATCTTTGGTAATATGCAACCCACCTTTGCCTTAGACACGTCCTCCCTGTTCCCTTTAAGTTGCAGCCATATCTGGCGTGTCGTTTTGCTCCCGTGTGCCTGTCCTGCGTGGTCCAAAAGACCAATAATGGTGAAAACTACCTTGAAAACCTGTTCTACTTTGGCCTTAGCGCATTTCAACTCCTCTTGTTTATCTTCCACAACTGTAAACTCGTCCACGGTAGGGGCGTGGTTGTGTTGCTGACCAGACGTCGCGGGGAGCCTGGTGCCCGGCTGATCTGAGCAGGAGAGCTCGGTGACTCGTTTCATACCGAGAAGAGGCCGCGTTGTTGACATGCTAGTTTTGAATATCCCCGTCGGTGTCTGAAACGGCGTCTAAATACTTGACCCATTCGGCGTGGTTTGGCTTCCTTGCCACCTCCGTCTCCTTTATTCTATACTCTTATGACCTGCGATGTATTATAAAGCCAAAGCGTTTGGTTTTAACGACATACACACAACCGAGCTAACTCAGGTTAAGGGGTATAACCAGAGCGACGTATCCGGAAAGTCCCAGTGATAACGTCATCAATACACGACATTTGTTTGTGTGCATGGTTTTATCTGTTTGATCAGTTTCTACAAAACCGTAGTCTTATTGACCCACCGCCACCAAATGTGAATGTTGTATATGACGCAGAGAAAGTAGGCTACAGCATGTGATGCCCATACCAACGCTCTACTGACGATGTGCTAAAAGAGACAATAGATCGGCTATGCTTTATTGTGTCTCAGTCGGTAGGCTATAGTTTGCCAAGTTATACAGTCCCGACCAAGTGATTTGATTGGACAAGAGGCATTCCACGAGTGCCAATTTCAGTCTAACCCTAACCCAACCCCGGGACTTGCATCACTACACTTTACCTGTGTTCTTCTAATAACTTAACGTTAATAACTTAAAGTTGCTGAACATATTTTACTTCACTGGCTACATGATACAGACGACTACGACACATGGATGTATTGGATACCAACAGCCGGGCCTAGACATTCGGGGAATAAGCCCCGGATTTTTGTACTACCCGTTGCAATTGACATGCAGTAACGTCAAAGTATGAACATACATAGTTTCGAAAGGGTCACTGAATCCGGCAGGACACAGAATTAGGCGCAACACCGGCTGTGATTAGCTTCGCCACTCGACCTGGACCTGCGGCCTCGTCTACGACAGAATCACAGCCGTGCTGGCTGCTGATATTCAGTCTAACCAAAGTCCATACGAATCACAGCCGTAATGCTGATATTCAGTCTAACCAAAGTCCTCTATGTCTCTGCTCTAACGCACTCCCTCATGTGTTATATATGAGCATAACCTTAATCAATTTTCAAACGTCAATAATATTGCCTGTGTATTTACATGCGTGTTGCTGACATAAGAAAGTTAGCCATGGGTGCTCCTTCTGTGCTCTCGTCTTCCTGATCGCAGGCAGCACTCCACACACACATATACACAGAGCAGACACAGGTGAAAGTGTTCCTCAAGGTTTTGGGTGTTTTTCCTGACAACTGCATAATTGCAGCCAACTGCGTTTGGACGAATTAACGAATTAATTCCAAAACTTGTCTTTTTTTGTTTGTTTATTTTTTATACTTAGCCAGGTAATGCTATTGGCGCACTTAATCAACCATGATGAACAATTATGTCACATGACAATTGCGGAAAAACATTGTTTACATGATTCTGACCGTGACAATATCGTTTATGACAATTATTTCTAGGACAATATATTGCCATACAAATATAGTTATCGTGACAGACCTACAGTAGAGGTATATATTATATGGTGCAACCTTAATCCAGTTGACAATCTAATGAGTGCCTTTTATTCCAGAATTTACACACTGTTCTAAATTCTGTTAGAGTTGCCCTGTTTGTTTTGCACTGAATGAGTTTGTGTTAGGGATGGCACCGATATGATACTGAGATCGGAAATCGGTCCGATACTGACTTAAATAGCTGGATCGGTATCAGTGACAATTGGACAGTTGTAACCGATCCATGGGGCTAATCAAATTAAATTAATTTACAGGCATAGGTCTACTGTCGAGCATCAGCCATGTCTAACTTACCCAGGCCACACTATCAGCAGCAGGTTTCTAACATGCATCCAAGTCCTAAAATAGAGATTGGCTGTCATTTACTTTGCAACTTCATTTAAAACTGAATTTAACACTGGAATCGGATCGGTACTCGGTATCAGCCGATACCCAAAGTGCCGGTATCCGTATCGGTATCGGGACTTAAAAAACTGGATCGTGCCATCCCTAGTTTGTGTGCATTTGCGTGCATGTGTGTCTTGCAGGGAAGAGGCACCAGGAGTGGGTGTGTGTTGTTCTGTGCTTCTTTATTTTCGTGGTGAACTTCTCCTTCCCCCTCCTCCACTTTTCCACGGTCCACATCAGCAAGATCCTGCTCGGCGTTAGTGAGTTCACACTCTATAAACAGCATGAGGAAATATTGAGAAAGGTATTTTAACTATTTTGAGATAGGCTACTAATTATTTTGAGAAGGTTTATTTTTTTTAGGCCTGCTAAGTCCTTTAGACATTTAGACACAGTTTCTCATTGTTTTTAAATAGTCCTTATTTTGATAGAATTCCTTATTATCATGTGAAAATAATTTCAGATCCAAGTATCTCAAATATTGTCATCATTAAGATATGTAATTATTGTGACAAAGTTTCTCATTTTCTATATCATAGTACTGGTGGAGATGAGCTTCCATACAGTATAAGCCTTTTGGCCGAAGTGGGTTTTTCACTATGCCATGCACTAAATAGTTATGTCAAATTCAACCAATAAGATGAGAGGTTGTACCCCATTTCTTTGTGCACCTGTAGCGTTGAAGACTTCCTGACAGTGGTTCTCTATGATTGTGATTTAAAGACCCTTTTCTTGCATCTGTTAGGTCTGTAATGTGTGTGTGTGTGTGTGCGTGCATGCTGGTGTGTGCACATGCTGGTGTTTTACAACTGAATGCTATAATTTATAATGCAAATGTATTTTTCCATTAACAGTTTTTAATGGGTTTGTGTATTTGTGTTGTGTGAACTCAAAAAGCTTTTTTTTAAACCATAAATATCACAAGTGAATAAGACTACATATACATGTCTATATTACAAATACTGATGTGTTCATTTGGTCCTTTACATTTTTGCTAACTCATCTTAGTGGAGCTAATATATATTATTGTTGTTATTACAGTTGTTAATTATTTAGTAAATTGTTTTTGTTTCTATGTTTTAAGTGTTGTATGCTTTTTATTCCCATATGCTACAGAAAAATTCTTCAAAATAATAATCCACATAAAAAACATTCCACTTCAAACGCAAGTTATTCACTTGTGTAGCAATAGTCAAATCAACTGAGATTCCACCGGGGACTCAAACTCGGACATCCCGTGTGCGAGGAGGACAAAACCCAAGGGCTCTAGTTTTTGTCGCTAGTGTCCTTAAGGACAGCGCTACCTGCTGGCCGTCATTATACTAACAAAGTTTTTCTAGCCTTCGGTCAGGTTTTGCTACTTGAGTGTAAGGTCTAACTAACTAACTAACTAACTAACTAACTAACTAACTAACTGTTATTTTAAATTTGAGTGCATAAGAAATCTGTGCAAAACAAATCTTCTTACATAACCTGTCGTTAATTCATTCAATAGCCACTGGGTGGTGCCATAAGACAGAAAATAGCTAAATGAGACTGTGTTCCCTGATGACAGACCTTGTAGATGTAGAGAGTAATATCGACTTGGAGATGTTTCAAATCAATATTTTTCATTATTTGAAGTCCAGATGCACAGAGCAAAGTAAAAAAATGTCTTTATTAAAGTTCATTGTAGAGTAGACGTATTGTGGAGCGATAAGTGAGAGCGAGAGAGTGAGGAGAAGAAGGTGACTATAATATCCAGTGTTGCTTTTTGTTGTGTTGTAATTTTAGCAGTGCGTGGCTGTTATATGTTGCATTGTATAATCTGAGTTACACACTCTCTCTCTAGCACACAATAATTTATAATCTCCTAAATACCAGAAATGTATGGCCTACTGAAGAGTTTATATAACCTCAGGAAAGTGGATATTTTGAAGATTGAACATAATATAAGTACCATAAACTAACTAGCTAAATAAACATAGCCTAAGCCTATGTCATCAAAAAAACATATATAAAAAAAAAAATAGAAGTCTGTGCATGGACCTTTACAATTTACCACCATAACACATTTGCACCTGGCACTACAAGGAGCTCGATACGTGCACACGTGTGCGTGTGTGTGTGTGTGTGTGTGTGTCTGTGTGTGAACAGCTGCATCTGTCCACCTGTGAGGTGAAAATAGACTGTCCTGTGACACACTAGTTTTGTTCCACATGGCAGGACACCAAGGACTTGTGGTGCGTTCAGAATTGGCAAACTGAGGCGACTGTTTGTAAACATTTGCAAATATATTCAGTAAAACAGTTTTCCGTTTTCTTTGTGTTTGTGGCGAACGTTTGCTTACACAAGCAAATTGTCTGAGGAGGTAGTTCTCGGTGAACACACATTGACGCTGGATGTATGGTGACAGTTTAAATCTAATAATTTTGGAAAAAAAACGTTTACACAAACCTTCACCTCAAGTTGCCATTTCTGAACGCACCTCTGAGGTCAGACTGCTTCTGCTGTGTAGGCCTAGAAACACAATATCTTGAGAAACTGTGAATGTCACTAATTTGCCAAAATTTCTCATATTCTCTAAAAATAAGCCAATAGGCCTACATTCTGCCCCAGATGTAGGTTCTATGTCATTTCTACATATACATTTCTACATACAGCCTAACCAAAGAGAATGGAGCAAAGCGCGACGTGGCAGTGTATGGCTCTTGTGGGGGGGCTTTTTGCAGACTAGAATGACCCCCGGCGTTTCATTAAAGTCAATGGGGAGGTACGGATTTCACCAAAACATTAGATTATCGCTCTCTGGTGGGGTTAATATGGAGTAGCCTAACCTCTATTACATTAATTCCTATATCTGAGGCCACAATAGAATTTCTGCAGTGAACTGTTTCGAGATAAATTGACTTTGTTCCAGGCCATGTATTGTAGATTTAGTGGATATATGCTCAGCCTCTTCAGCAAAATGCCTTTGGTGACATAAGGCAACCCGACCATTAAAAAGACCAGAACGTTTTTTACTCCCATATAAATGCACTACGTTGCTCTATCTTTGTCACAAAATCTTTGTTAGGCTATAACCAAACATCTTTGAGCTTTGAACTTCCACTATAACTTATGTAGCCAATGGATTTAGGGCATGTTAAGTGCAACAACTGAAACTGATTGTTCAGCTCGAAGAGCTCGAAGCTCTGTCCAAAATGAGAGTTGGAAATTGGAATAGCCAATGTGCCTTTAAAACAGGCACAACCAACTGCAAAAGCCTGATGGCTAAAATAAAGACAGGAATAGTTACTATATGACAATGTGAACAAATGTCAGGGTTTATAGGCTATCTTTTCTTTCATGTCATTGAAAACAACTTGTTTGAATGTTTGACTATATGTTTAAACGGAACTAACTGCATGTAGTGGTAAATTGATAGCGGGAACAATATATATGAATGAAAACATTCCACTTTAGAAGGAAGGGGAAAATAGGAAAGAAAAATAGAGATGTCAGCTACGACAAATGCGGACAGCATGCAGCCCCAAATATTTTCTTCCTTTCTCTCACTCATCCACCTCTCTGTTTTCCACTCCGGGTCATAGCGGGATAGTGGAGAGATAAATATCGCTGCGATAAAAAGGCCCGGGTCATGAATAATAAAACAGCCATAATCTGGACCAATGATTTATACATCTACAGTGTCTGATGGCTAACGCACACATGCACATGCCGAGTGTTGGTAAATTGAGATTAATGGTAATGCAAGAGCCAGGTGGATGTGTTGGACACACACACACTCACCTACACAATCACACACACACACACACACACACACACACACACACCTATAGTTACGCACATGCCTACACATGCTGAGATTAACACAGAAAAACATCACATATGACTTCTTGGCATAAGCGTATGCGCACACACACACACACACATATAGACTAGTCACTGGGTAGAAGGCATATGGCTATATATAACGGTCACTTAACGGGAACGTGGTACAATATCGTGTTTTTAGGTCGAGCTGAACCTTTGATCAAGATATATAGCAGGGTAATGGACACACATGGCATGAACAACCATTCTATATTTTGGTTATATCTCCCCTGCACATGATTCACAAAGTTCACTGTTGTCCACTAAATAGACACACTTTTACCACATGGAACAGTGGATGTTCATGACATATATATACTGTATAACTGTTAAAAGAAATAAATGGAAAAACTGCATGTATTGAGTATGACATGAATGGCAGGCTGTTGTCATACTCGGTCCCTCCTGACCACATACACAGCGAGGTAGGGGGAATATGGCATTCCGAAGAAAGTAGAGATACATAAAACAAAGAAATAAAAGAAGCCACACACACACGTGCACACAAACGCACGCGCGCACACACACACCACATATCAACCTACACGACAGTAAAATAGTCATAGTCTGCGATATGACTTAACTAAAATCTGCTCAAGGTGTCTGCTTCTCCTGTTTTCATCCTCCCTGCTCTCTCCTCCTCTCATCCCACCCACAGAGAGCTCCATGGCAGACATGTCGTTTTGGTCCTACAGCACATTTAGGTCCTTGCAACCATGGACAGCAGGTAATTGGAGCTGCAGCCAAGACCAGCACAGAGAAAATGGGGCAGGGGTGGGCTGGTGGTGTTGGTGTGAGTGTGTTCAATAAGGTGTGTGTGTGTGTTTACATGCTTGGTTTGTGTGCGTGTTACTGTGTGCTCTTGTGCGTGTGTTTTTTGTTTACATGCTTGATGTGCGTGTGTTTTTGTGTGTGTGTGTTTGTGTTTATGTGGTAGAGGGTGAAGGTGATAGGTCGATGCTTGTCCTGGGCTCTTCATGCCGTGTGGATCTGAGTGGGAGAGAACAACAGAGAAACGAGGCCGCAAGAGGAAGAGGAAGATTGACAAACACCAGATGAAGACTTGAGTGTGTGTGTCTGCACATGTATGTGCATGTGTGCATGCTTCCTGGTTTCTAACTGGAAAGCCAGAATTCATGACACCTATTCAGTGTGCCTGTTTATGTTGGAGTATACTGTGCTTGTGCTAAACGGCGGCAATAGAGTTTCTTGCACGGGACACAAAATAGCCAACCGTTTTATGCAGATGCTGTTTCAAGATGAGGCTAGCGGTGATGAATAAGGCTGCTTTGTGTGGAAAAGGTTGGGAGTGAGTGCTTGCAGTTGCTATGCTCATTTGTAAATGCTATGAAAGCATTGTACCCTTAGATTTTACAGCCTAGTTCTCCAAGTATACGGCGCACATCAGTGTATTGTACATCAGCAATAACCGTCAGCTGTACACGATGCTGTGATAACTTATCAACATAAAATTCCAGTTAAGCATTTCAAATATTTTACAGTTTACTGTTACTGAACAACACATTAATGCAATATCATTATTGTGTTGAATACACGTCGCAGCTCTTGATACAGTCTTCGTGAATGTGACAACACAGTAACTTATACTGTGTGTTTATCATAGACTGAATAAATAAATGGACAAACCCTCTGTGACTTCACCCATAGGTTTTCTGAGAAAAGTATAAGTTAGCGAAATGCGAAGAGATATTTGGTGATTTTAAGAAAAAGTGTATTAGTTTACAATTAGCCTGCAATAGCTGACTATACCTTGAAGACCTCTTGAGCTCTGGGTCATTTTTTCGTTAACCCCACACTGTTGTCTCGGTTTCCTCTCCTGCACCTGCACTCACCTCGACACCTTACAGAAGCATGCGTTTGGTCTTGTGCACCCCAGGAAGCTGGTATAACCAGACCCAACATACATTTTGTGAACAAGGTCTGGATATGCTCTACTGGGGATTGTATATATATATATATATATATATATATATATATATATATATATATATATGGCTGCAGAACAGTGTAAAATATGGAATAAAACTCCAACCTTAACCGTGTATTCAGCGGTAGGCTACTATCTTCCTTTTACCATATAAACCCGTAAATAATACATTACAAAACCGTGTTAAAATTACAGTAGAAAACTATTTTTTACAGTGACATTCTGCCGTATTTTTGTACGGATTTTTTCTGGCAACCACAGCTGCCAGTTTTTTTCCATAAAATTTACCGGTTTATTTTTTACAGTGTAGTATCTGTAACCTTAATGGGTGTAGACCAGCGTTTCTCAACCCTGGTCCTTGTGGAACCTCTGCCCTGCATGTTTTAGATGTCTCCCTACTCCAACACACCTGACTCAAATGAATGAGTCATTATCAGGCTTCGGCAGAGACCGATAATGACCCAGACTATTTTACTTTCAAGCACGCATATTATCTTGTAATATATAGGGTCAAACTGTATGTAGAAAATCCTGAACTCAAAAACATTGTCGTCATCATCAATACCACCTTACGATCTAATAAATAACATGTATGTGTGTTGTCATGCTTGTCTTGATTTGTGGATCAATCTACATGTATAATATAAATGCTCATGTATATGTGTGCTTGATCAGTACTAATATGAGTAAGTGTGTGTGTGTGAGTGTGTGTGTGTGTGTGTGTGGGGGGGGGGGGGGGGGGGGGGGGGGGGGG